>JASKDV010213171.1:0-10206 GCA_032466395.1 Aegires albopunctatus | reverse complement strand
CCCCCCCCCCCCCCCCCCCCCCGCCCCCCCCCCCCCCCCCCCCCCCCCCCCCCCCCCCCCCCCCCCCCCCCCCCCCCTTGGGGGAGTTTTTGACGGAATGTGTATGCGAGTGATTTAAGTGTGCGTTATGGACGGAACGTGTATGCGGGTGGCTTTATGTGTATGAAAGTGGTCTAAACGGCTTTTATTTTGCGGTTTCAGGCCTTTGGATTTTTATTAATGAGGAAAAAAAAAGGGGGGGGGGGGCGGTATTTTATATCATGGTGTAAAAATGATGGGGTCCGATTGTGTGAATGATGGTATTAATTCCAGTATAATTAACATCGTACTCAGGACCATACATCATAATTTTTACACCCTAACCGCACCACCTAATGCCACCCTCTTAGACATTCAGAATCTAAAGACAGGTTTGTCGTTTGTATGTATGCAGATTTTTAAACCAACGGCATACATACCAGTTAACGGAACGCAACGATTAACGTCATAGTCATAGTGACATTTGCAATAACTTTAAATTGTATTAAATGAATATAAACAATTTTTAAATAAAAAAGCGCTAATTAATGTTTTACGCACGAAGAATTTTTGCAAGAAATATGATTCTCGTCAAGTCACCATTCAGAAGAATTAAAAATCTACCCACACTTTCGTGTCCAACAGCAGAATTTCACCTTTTTTTTTTCAAACAGATATTGTGAGGCAAGCCAGGTGACTTTTTATCAAGGCTACCTAAAAGGCTCACACCTAGGTGTAAAATGGGTACCTGACTTTAAGTAGAGGAAGATCTTGTATTGTCAGTATGCTAGAGTGAAGTGCCTTTCATCGGGTCGCACTTATGTATGCCCCTCGGGGGTTGAGAAATGTTTTGCATTGCTTTGGTCTGCCAGGGAAACTATATTGCATTGAGAACTTTAAATGGGGAAGCGCTAGAACGAACATTGCTCTTTACAGCGCAAATAAGCGAATAAAGGCATGGACAAATAGTCATAAATTGGGAAATTAAGGGACTTTTGTTTTGTTTTGTTTTTCTTTAAGATTAAGATCCCATGTTTAATTATCATAAAAAATGTCATAATAAATCAGATATTCTAATCTGCATCTGTCCCAAGTAAAAATTAATTGCTGCAAAAGTTCATGATAATATACTGTAATAAAAGATGAGCGACATATTGCGTTCAATTGGAGTTAACGTACCTTTTTAAGGAACACCTTGAATTATGAAATATCAAAAAAACATAAATACATACAAAGTATAAAGGCAGAGAGCAAACTCAAATGGAGGTGGTGCGAAACTGCGTGGAGTTCATGACGTGCTGAATAATGTGATGATCATGTAGCTCTCGGTTTGTGACACTGATACCTTCCAGAGAACATTCTAGATACTAGATAGTAGTGAAACGGTGCATGGAACTAAAATATGGATAGCCTACTAGATGCTAAAGAATATGACCGGCACCCAT
Organism: Aegires albopunctatus; assembly: GCA_032466395.1. Classification (NCBI taxonomy): domain Eukaryota; kingdom Metazoa; phylum Mollusca; class Gastropoda; order Nudibranchia; family Aegiretidae; genus Aegires; species Aegires albopunctatus. Next base: position 8,743 of record JASKDV010213171.1, on the reverse strand, counting down.
CCTTGTTACTAGTTGCTATAAATTATGTGCCACAATCACTTCTAAATACCGGTGCTACATAGATAGGTGTAACAGAATATTACAGTATGCACGACTCTATTTTAGATACTAGATGCTAATGTGTATTGTCTACGATACTCGGTTCTAGATATATGAATACATGTGTTGTAGAACATCGATGCCACTCGGTTCTAGATATTGCATAACACCAATGACACTCGGTTCTAGATAATAGATATTGTAAACCATCGATGACACTCGGTTCTAGATATTGTAAACCATCGATGACTCGCTTCTAGATACTAGATATTTTAAACTGTCGATGACACTCGGTTCTATATATTTTTAACCATCGATGACACTCGGTTCTAGATAATGTAAAATATCGGTGACACTTGGTCCTAGATACTAGATATTGTAAACCATCGATGACTCTCGCTTCTAGATATTTTAAATTGTCGATGACACTCGGTTCTAGATATTGTCAAACATCAATGATACTCGTTCTAAATTCTGATACTAATGTACTAAATACTAGGTACTAGATATTGTAGAAAATCAATGACACTCAGTTCTAGATACTAGATATTGTCAAACATCAATGATACTACTCGGCTCTAGATTCTGATACTAATGTACTAAATACTAGATACTTGGTACTAGATACTAGATACTAGATACTAGATACTAAATGCTAGGTACTAAATGCTAGGTACTAAAAGCTGGGTACTAAATGCTAGGTACTAATAGCTGGGTACTAAATGCTAGGTACTAAATGCTAGGTACTAAATGCTAGGTACTAAATGCTAGGTACTAATAGCTGGGTACTAAATGCTAGGTACTAAATGCTAGGTACTAAATGCTAGGTATTAGATACTAGGTACTAAATGCTAGGTATCAGATACTAGGTACTAAATGCTAGGTACTAAATGCTAGGTATTAGATACTAGGTACTAAATGCTAGGTACTAGATGCTAGGTATTAGATACTAGGTACTAAATGCTAGGTATTAGATGCTAGGTATTAGATACTAAGTACTAAATGCTAGGTATTAGATACTAGGTACTAAATGCTAGGTATTAGATACTAGGTACTAAATGCTAGGTATTAGATGCTAGGTATTAGATACTAGGTACTAAATGCTAGGTACTAAATGCTTGGTATTAGATACTAGGTACTAAATGCTAGGTACTAAATGCTAGGTACTAAATGCTACGTATTAGATACTAGGTACTAAATGCTAGGTACTAAATGTTAGGTATTAGATACTAAATACTAAATGCTAGGTACTAAATGCTAGGTACTAAATGCTAGGTACTAAATGCTAGGTACTAAATGCTAGGTACTAAATGCTAGGTATTAGATACTAGGTACTAGATACTAAAATATAATATAGTAGTTAAAGATGTCAGATACTTCTGAAAATTGTAAACTCTGTCGAGACTGATCATTTCCCTATGTCGGGTAGATTTCGCTTAACTCCTTCGCTTGTTGACGAGGTGTCTACGCAAGTTTTCGCAACACTCCATTAATGCATAGTATTATTAATTTTATTTATCAGCTAATTATTTTTCATTATGTCATCTCTTTCAGAGCTGAAATAATAGTGACATGCAAATCATGTAATAACTTGAACACATAAAACTTGACAATATGTCCATGTATGGTAAGCAGATATATAGTGCATTAAAAAAATATTGCCCAACTTCAAAGAGCCATTACTTTAACTAACTTTAACAATAACAAAAAATCAAATTGCTTTTATTAATCCCAGAGGGGACATTTTTCTTTTGGGTCTATTCCAAGAAAAGACGAATATTCCAGGCGACGGCCGCAGAGCAGTGCCGCGGGTGAGTAATAGAGATATAGAATCTGATCTTGCACAACAAATAAACTAGGTGCAGAAGTGGGACTCAAATCCGGGACTTCTGGGACACAGTGAAATGTCACCAACCATTCGGCCATCTAGTCCCCAAAAACGTTTGTCCCTGGAATTAAATAGAGAAATGTGGATTTAGCTCCTATATAAAAAAACAAACAAACAAAGCTATTCGACGACCTGTGTTTTAGAGACACTACATGTATTTCCAACCCTATATACTCGTATAAGTAAAATATCTGCAAACGATATTTGGGGGCTACCTAGATAATTTATTTTTTTCTGTGGACCATAGACAAAGGGAAAATTTATTCCAGCCCAAGGAAAACCTGAAACACAGATTAAAGGCGCTTGAAATATTAATACATGTACAATGATTGTGTCTATTCTATTTATAATCATTTTACCAATGTCAAATATGATTGACACAACTATATGTACTTCCATTATACAAAAAACAAAAAACAAAAATAAACGCCACTGCCCCTAAGGTGAGTGAAAGACGTGACACCATTGCTTTGTTGACATCATATTGCATTACATAATGTGCCGTCAAAGATCGAAAGAAATTGCCGTTATGATTATCAGAAAAACAAAAGTCAAATGAACTATAAACTATGTGAAGGTCAAATGATAAAGTGCTGTATAAGACTGTACGCAAAAAATCAAGATTGAGCAACAATTTGAAAGACAATATAAGCTATGTTTTGAAACGCGCTATAGATCTACGTTCATCACAAAATTGATACACTAGCATAATAATATCATATCAAGGTTAAGAGCGATTTAAGAACTAAAATGTTTTACATGGAGCGCGACTTCCTTATCTTTGGTGGTGTCTAGGACTTTACAATTCATTCTAGATAGCCACACACATCATATGCATCTTGCAGTCCTATTGGTTGGTTGACTTAGATTTGATAAAAATACTAATTAAACCCATCGAGGAGGGTAAGAATAAAGTCTGTATACCACCAGAGTATACAAAAAAAACAAAAAACAATCAGAATGCAAAACAAAAGAGCTTCCGAATATCTAAATGCTCATATAAATCTAATGCTGGACAACCCTAAGTGGTAAAGACACGTAAAATGAAAGCAAATGATAGGTAGCACATCGAAGCCACAAAAGCATACAACCCATCCCGCTCTTTAGCTGGGGAATTGTACTTATCCAGCTCTAAGCTGGGGATATGCAGTTTGTGGGTCTCAATATTACTGAAACCCCGATTTTCGGGCTGGTAGAACGAGTTCCCGGTGTACCCTGTCCGGCGCTTAAAAGGGGGACATCTTAAATGGTATAAACAAACAACAATGAAATTATTGGTTTAAACATACCTTTGTATTAAATGGGTCTAATTTAGATTATATTAAAGTTTAAGGAAACAGCCTTCAATAAAACGTGTATTCCTTTGAATTTTAAACAGACAAAAACGTTTACCATAATATGATAGCTCATTGGTTGATAAAACGCAATGTCTTGTACCACAAAGTCAAAGGTATGCATAGATTTATTTGGATCAGTATTTACTGATAAAAAGTAGAGTTGCAGGCAGAACGTTTAAATCACAATGATACCGAATGCGTTAAGAAACAATTAATTCACCGCTTAGTGTTTGCATGCTCTATATAGCTTTTCAATAATTAATATAATGAAGTCAGACCATACTGAAGGAGTAGCCATAATGCTTTCCAGAAAGAATACAAAATACCTTCTGAAATGGGAATCAGATGGAAGCATAATTATCTCAGCCACCTTTCTAACGAGCAGGAAAGGAATAAACCTCAACAAATTTGATTTCCAAAATTAAAATCTAAATTCAACTTATTGCATTTCAAAATAATCAATTTCGAAGTAATGAAACTGCGACCAATGCTAAATATGATTTATTTATTTTTTAGAACTGAGCGAGATGTATGCCGAGACTTGGGAATTGCTTGGCATGACGTAGGTTGCCGATATTCTCAACGACAGAAATAGAGTGACACCGTCTCATTATCTTTCTAAATTCTATATTTGACAAGTAATAAGATAGCAATCGTTCTTTATGAGGAGTAATGAGAAACTTCGGAATAGTTTTACATTAAATAACCCACACAAAAAATCAGCATGATTCGTTGCAAGAACACCCCTGGCATTAGATGGCGGTTTTCTGTGATAAGATTTGCTCTAAACAAAATGTCATTTTGCGAATGGATCAATGATATTACGGTTTACATAAAGATGCCGAATGTTATATATGAAAAGCGTGATTATTTAGACCAGTACTATTAAAAAGTGATTATTATGGCATCGTGTCTAGAGACAGACATTTGCGAAAGGTCTCAGGTTCGAATGCCAACAGGGCGCGATGTTGGGTCCCTGAAAAAGATCTTTATACACATTTTCTCGCCCTAGTCACGAGTAACATGAGTTCCTGGCCTGTAGTGTCAGTATGTCGGTATGCTAGAGAGAAACGCCTTTCATCAGGTCACACCTCTGAGTGGGGGTTGAGAAGGATTTGGAAATACAAGGGTTTGTCATGGGCCTTCTAAAAAGCAGATTGAGCACATTAGTTCGTGGGAAAGCACGATGCATGTGACAGAAAACTCATTTTATAACATAAGTCCTAATAAAACAAAATCTGTGAAGTAATTGCAATGTGGCATCAGAAGAAAAATAATTCCCGAAGAAGAAAAAACAAACGATAGGAACCTTGAAAATAGGCGACGAGTCTGAAATTCACATCCATAAATTGTTTATGACAACACTTTGTCATCAGAACACCGAATTGCAATACATGTACAATGTATATGCATTTATGCAAAAAGTTAAAGAAATGTCAATTATTTAAATTTTTTTCTTAATTCCATCATGTTTATATTGTTTATCGATGTGTGTTCCTGTTAGCGATCCCACACAGTCGATGAAGTGGAAGAAACCAATGTTCTTAGTTATATCTAATATAATATATTTTAACCACAGTATACCGTGTTATGCTGTATCTGAAATGTGAATTTCAGTTTTTAAATATAAAAATGGAAAACTAAAACCAAAGCCAACATGAAAAATTCCCCCTCCCAAAAAATAAATTTAAAAAATAAAGAAATTTCATTTTTTATTGTAAGTTAAAAGAAAGACAAACAAAGCACTCGAAAAAAGATTGAAGAAAAAAATCAAATCAAATCAAAGTAAACCAATAAGAACAATAAAAACAACAATACTACAACTAGAAAACTCAAAGAAAGTTACCTTCCTGACATCTCCCCTCCCCCCCCCCCCATTTAAAAAAAAAACAAACCCAAAACAAATAAACAAATACGACGGTGCTACAAAATGAATGAATTAATATTATTATTGTAAGATAAATGGCTGCGCAATTAGTATGACGCCTAAGAATATTAAGATCCACATTTTTAAGTTGGAATATAATCTAGTAAGAAAAAAATTCCAACCCAAGAGCAAGAACAAATACAAAACGGACCCCGAAATAAAGAAATAGTTTTAAATTGATTCATTTAGGTCCCAGGTTCCAATCCTTGTTTGGCGCGATTTTGAGTTCTTGGGAAAGACCCTTTACGTGCATTTTTTCACCGTACCCAGGTGTAAAATGGGTACATGGTCATAGGTAGAGGAAGATCTTGTCAGTATGCTAGAGTGAAGCGCCTATTATCAGGTCGCACCTTTGTATGCCCCCCCTGGAAGTTGAGAATGATTATTGATTGAATTGGCCTGCCAGGGAAACTCTGTAAAGCGCATTGAGTATTTTAGTGGAAACGCGCTATATACAACGCTCTTATTTTATACATACTATTTTGGGCCACGTGCCTAGCATGATAATTAACATAGCCTAATATGTAACGATTTTATTACTTTTAATATGCAATCTTTGATTTTGGTTGATTTTGAGCGTGCATGTCATGCGTCAACAAGTATATTATTGAGCTTTCTATGATCTATCTCTGAATCCAATAAACTTTTCTAATCTATTTCCAATCGAATCAAGTCAACATACTGTTCAGCATCAACAAATTTGTAATGTCTCCACTCCATGAAAGGTTCCCAAGAGATCGTCTGCATCGTCGTTTAAAGATTAAAACCTCGGAAATAATAAAATGAAAATTGAGCGACAAAAGATTATTGTAACAATTCTTGAAAGAACTATAAGACATAGAGGTGTGTTGCAAAATGGTGAGTGTAAGTTTGAAGTGAAATCGTTTATGTTAATGCATGCGTTTCTCGATGAAAAGATGATGTAACAATAGACATAATAAGTTTTATAGGTTAAACTAAAATTACACGATTCATTTCAAGAATAAGCTTAAAAGGGAGTCCTAATTGGATAACGGTTGTCTGTGATCTAGCTCTGAACAAAACGGATTTTTCTAATGGATTTAAAATACATTCAGTGGTCATAAGCTAGGGCGTCCACTGCTACTGCCAGTTTTAGTCAGATGCGCATGTGACTAGCAGGCTAAAAACTTGATTCTTTTTCTATGACGTCACATTTTTAGCTTGCTAGTCACATGCGCGGCTGACTAAAACCTATTTCATTAAATTCGTGTTAATGCATTGGCTACTATAGATTTCATCAAAGAAGGTTAAATCATATTTACAAATAGATCTAGATGATGCTTTTTTTAACATTATCGTATCAGTTTTATTTATGTTGTGCCTTTTTACATTTCCTCCCCAGCCAATAATTTAAAAACTCATAATACTCTCAATGGTAAATTTGTAACGTAATATGAGTAAGAGTGGTCAATATTAAGATCTTAAGAAAACTTTTTTTTTTTTTTACGCTAATTACAGCAGGGCAGCGATTTATCGTTTATTCGTATGAAACAATGTGAATTTCAAATTTTATCTACAAATTATAAATTTAACCAAAGCACCAATAAAACAACGGGAATTATTTAGTATACCCCCTCCAGTTTTTTCTTATAAACATGGCACATTTTATGGTTGAACATATAGAAGGAACTCTTCCTTATTTTTTTTTTACATCAAATTTATAAACTTATAGCACAATATAATTTACCTTTAACGAGATTTTACAATTTAAAGACATCGAAATGGAGCGAGATGTGCGAAATCAGCCGCCATTGTTGTGTTCGTTTTGTAAAACATCAGTGAAGGGCGAAAACGGGTTTCGAATCTGGAGCAATCTGGATATAACACCCGGATAACCCCTTACTTTGACATCGAGAATGTAGTATAATATTATGTCAACAACTTACAATGAGTTTTCAATTCCAATCTAGAGATCTAGTCGACATTCCTGTTCTGCAACATATTTCTCCAAACGCTCACATGATCGTCTGCGTTGACGCTTAACATGCAATTAACAATATTTTGCTGAGGAGATTATTATTTTATTTAAAAATATGAATTTGAATATATGCGGAAAGTAAAAACTTTTCAATATTAAAATCCAAGTGGAACTAGTTGAACAGAAATGTAGACCTAAAACGCAATTTCAAAAAATAATAATAACAAAGAATAATATTTTTACAACTTATGAATGAATATTGGACTAGAGAATCTAGATCTAGGTATCCAAATGGTTTGTTGCTTGAATATGATGGATTAAAAGTTTTACGTCAAATTGTTGTTAATGCATGCAAATTCGATGAATATGAAAACATGATTAACATGTCATCATCACCGGACCTTTTCTGATCACGTCCGTAATAATTCCAAGAAATCACAGTGGATAGATGCAAAACTGAACAATACCGTAACTCTTTCTTCGTAAACACAACAAGTGACTGGAACCACCAGGACGAGGCGACTGAGACAGCAACGGTAAAGAGCTTCAGGGCACAGCTCCCAGCTCGCCATCAGTGTTAGGCTGCGCACTCCTCCCACCCTTGCGTTTATGTCCTCAGTGCTGGTAGCAACGTATTCAACAGATACCCTCCCCTATCAATATTGAAAAAAATGCCTTTATTTCTTAGTGATTCCCCACAAAGGTCATCCTCCCATTATGATGATAGTAATAATAATATTATGGATATTGATGATAATAAATAACAAAGCTGAAGGCACTCACTCCTGTCACTGGAGGTTGTCTAGCGTCTTGGAACATCTCGAAAATAATGACTTCTCGCCATCGCCAGTCGCTTGATGCAACCAGTACATTTGGATCTAATATCTAGATTCAAATCTGGCTATTACAAGTTGGCATGTCTGAAATAATTTGATCACCAAAGAGAGACTTCAGTAGCCGAGATCTAGATCTATATATTCTAGATTTTGAACTACGGAATTTCAGAATCATCCCCACAAAGAATGTTTGAAATATTCTGACAGAGTAAGAAAGTTTCAGACTTTACAATAAATCTAAGCTATGTCAAAATTAAATTATTCTGAAGGACGCACAAAAACTGACGTTAGGTTGGATTAAAAGCAGCAGGAATTATGCCGTGCTGTCGAAGAAAAGACTAACATGCGGTTTGGGGCCTGGTTTGCGTCTTGAAATTCGAAGTTACGACTTGTTTCATTGGCTGAACGAAGTGAGTAGAATTCAGGAGCTCGTGGGTACGTATCAATCACAATGATAATACACGTAATTGTTGTGGCGCCAAAAGTGTTTATGTCAAAGTCCATCGATGAAAATCAACGCTTTATTTTCACTAGCAATTAGGAAGCTGCTCCAATTCCGTACTCGCCCAAAAATCAGTAAAACAAACGAAAGTAAAAATAAGTGTTTATAAATAAATACAATGTAATAAAGTTTGGGTAGCATAATCAGGCTTCAATGAACCTGTTTCTTGATTTGATGTAAACGTAGGAACAAAAATGATATGATTCAAATCTACTGTTTGGATTAGCATTAGCAGTGGTATGTTGATAAAAAAAACAACAACAAAACACCCATAC
>JASKDV010213160.1:0-10206 GCA_032466395.1 Aegires albopunctatus | reverse complement strand
TTTTGTTTTAACACCCCCCCCCCCCCCCCCCCCCTTTTCCCCCCAAACCACAACCCCCACCCCTAAAAACAAAACAAAAAAAGTGACCAAAATCAAGTATTAAATAAAAAACAAAACCACCATAATACTGACAAAAAAACAACAACAAAAAAACAAAACAAAACAACAAACTTTAAAAACACCATATAAAGAAAGCCAATAAAAACATAAAAGCAACAAACTTAAAAACGAAGTAAACGGCTGATATCAAGAGGTTTACATCTGAGAAGAGGGTGGCAAAATTGTGCCTTTTCATAGCACTTACCGTATCAGTATGTGGACCTTAGCACCCAAACTTTAAACAGAAAAACCATCGTACCTTTTACCCTATTAATGACATCAGCAAAAAAAAAATAACCAAGACTTGACCCTTACCTCTCAAACCACAGTATACCATGGGACCACTTCCTGGTAAATCGTAAGCTCCAAAACCGTAGCCGTCACTTTTTTCTTCACTGTCAATGCGGTACAGGCATCGGTTGAGGTCAGCTAAGGTCATCTTCCCCACAATAGCCCTGAAGTTGGACGTGTCCATGGTCTCGTCAAACATGGTGTTGCCGCTGTAGGAACGCATCATGTATCCAAACTGTCCCAGGCCACGGCGGATTTCCAAAATAGCGTTCTTGGATTTCTCCTCCAAATAACATCTGAAAAATAACATTTCAATGACAAACTGCGACAAACTACAATATATTTCCGATATTGCGACATGAGGATAAAAAGAACCGAAGTAGCAGTTGTGAAACTTATCTACAATTTACAAAAAGATTTGTTAACTTTATTTTACTTTTATTCAAAACATCAAACAAGATAGATAAGGAGTACTGAAAAAAAAGAAAAAAAGATAGTGCCATGCAAAAAAAACAAAAAACAAAAACAAACTAACAAACTATTAATCCTTCAGAAAATTCAGGAAATTACATTTATTGAGAATCATATCAGGCATTGATAAAAAAAAATTCATAGAATTAATTATGCATCATATGTATGTATAAACATAATGGTACATTCGTATTAAAAGAGTCACAATTTAAAATCAATAATAATATTGTCATCAACATCTTGTATGCGTACAACACTGTCATACGGTACCAAGCATGTCCCACCATACGGTCAGTCATACACATATGAGTAGGGGTACAATTAAAAAGCAAAAAAATCTCTTTAATAATTGACTTATCAAAATGTAAAATTTGTGTCAAAGGTTTCTCTAAATCCACTAAACAGGTTTTCATGCAATTTTCACCAAAATTCATGATTAATACCCTTCTGTGTTTTAAACTGTAGAATCTAAATCAAAATTATGTTATCCTGGCCTTTGTGATTTTGGTGATTATCTAAATTTCCTTTCAATTTGTTTTGCAGGATTTAAAAGCAACTATTAACTTGATCCACATTTTGAATTTACCAGTAAACTAGCACTAAAACATAAACACTATGTTGATCTCGAATCTCATCAAATCAAATAGCCGTCATGTCACTGTCATCTAGATCTAGAATCTGGAATATTGAATCTATCTGTAATCTATATCTTAATTTGAAAAAAGATGATCTCAATTTTAAAAGTAAAGATTATAATAGGTCGGTTTATAGTCTGTATCTCCATTCAATACCGACTCGCAGGTTTTACATCAATTATAACCCCCAGTTGGCCATATGACGCAAGTACTATGTCAACTCCCTGGGGAGTATATAATGAAGCAGCTGGTTACAAGCGCATACCTGCTAGCATACGGACAAAATCTTTCACCTTACACGTGAGTGTGGTGAGGAAAATACATGTAAAGAGACTTTCCCAAGGACTCAATGTCAGACCTAACGCCAGTGGAATTCGAACTCACAGTCTTTCGATTGAAAGCTGATATAGGAAGGGCCTATGACGACTAGATATCATAGAGGTCAAATGAATAAAAATAAAGTCTATGCATTCATTTAAATATCCTATTTGAGTTGTGCGTTTAATTATTACTAATTATGGTGTCAGCAGCGATCGTAAAAATGATTAACTCAAACATGAAAACGCAAAAGATTTGGGAGTGAAATATTACCTGAATGCAATAACACTACCGGGAGTGAGATTCTTGAAGGAGACCTCGCTAACTTGGCCGACCATTTTTGCGTTTACCATTTCACTTTGATGTACTAAGAGATTTTCCTTGAGCTCCAGGTAAAAATTGGGTAATCCATTTAGGAAATCAGGATCGGCAGCATAGCTGAAGCTGGTAGATTGCCTCATTCGGCCCTCAAAAAGAATCTTCTCAATACAGCCTAGATGATAAACCAAAACACAAATTTCCCTCTTGATATCTGAGCAAGCTTCTAGTAACATATGGCATGAAATATCAATACACTTTTGTATATTGTTTGGCAATCTTTTAAAACCATTAGTTAGTGTTACTGACAGTGAGGTGACTGGACATATTTTATAATAATAATAATAATAATAATAATAATAATAATAATAACAATAATAATAATAATAATAGTAATAATAATAATAAATGAATTTATATAGCGTTGAATTTATATAGCGTCTGGGACTTTCCACCATACGGTGCTCAGTGTCGTTTTACAATGATATATAAGGGTTCATTTATAGACATAATTATATTTTAGCCCAGAGTCTAAAAAAAATAGAAGGTCTTGCTTTAATTTGCTGGGATCTCAATAAATTCAACTCAAAATGTAACCAAAAAGTCGCCATCTTGCTTTAAGTCTCTGAGGACCAAGCATGAGTTAGCTCTGGTTGCCATGACAAAGACTATAATGTTACAGTTTTTAGTTTGCTATTGAAAAAAAAAACCCAACAACATACAAACCAAAAACCACAAAACTCCAAACCTCGTGTTTATGTCAAACTAAATGCAAAACTTCAGCTTTTACAAGTAATTAGAACATATTATCCAAATGTTGGTTTGAAATATATTAAAACGGCTGGTCCCCATGGGTGTGTGTGCTTGACTCAAATCGGCTAATCCTCAGTGAGTTAAGTATTTGGGGGAAAATATTAGGATTTCGATTCATTTTCAGTATTTGCATTGTTAAAAATGTTGGTTGGATACCTCATTCCTAACAAAATCCTGAGCCGTTCCTGATGGATAAAATAATTATAAACCATGATCTCAAAAGAATGCCAAACAGCGATCTCCAACTAACTGTCATAATAATTAAAATCCTCCGAATAGTGTTGTGCGTTAAGTATTGTTCTGTGCAGTGATTAATTTTCACTCTCCCCGTTCTTCTTTCTCCAAAACTGCTTCCTCTTTTCGGTTGATATTGTTTTCAAAGTGGGACTCGTAGTTTGTTAAAGGCTGGTTTTAATCTACAATGCCTTTTGCTACACTAACATCCTATTAGGACCTTCAGACTATCGGACACATAGCAGCAGATAGACACTGCTAGAGAACTCTATGCACAGAGATATGGAAAGCTGCTGAGGCTTATAAGTCGAGCAAACAGTTTAGATGACAGTAAGTAAGTTTTGTATATTTGCTTGCTCATGATCGGTTATCTCAAGGTCTTAAATATCATGGCTTGCTGGGGACAGCAGCAGTGCATAGCTCAAAACATGAATTAAAAATAATACAATTTACTAATCCAATAACTAAAAATCACACAAAATAAATATAATCGGTAGTTGGTAGGAAATTATTTTCATACTGTATATTAAAAAAAACAACTGCTCATGCACTATTTTCTTTAAAAGTGAAACTTTGGTGTGGATTAAAATTGTTGAATTCAACTTGAGTAAAATATCAATGTATAGTAAAAGAGTCTCATCTTGAATTTGACCGTTGAGTATACCTTGTATTGTGATTGGATGAATGTGATGACCTGGGTCGTCTGGATTGTGAGGATGAGAAAAGGAAGTGCGAGACACGAGGACCACCGTCTCATGAGTGAGAGGATTGTGCCTGGTTACAGAGATGGTGTCTGTAGCAATGTTGTCCACGTAAACCTGATGATAAAGATAATAATAGGTACAAATAATAATGCACATCTTAAACTGCACCGTTATCTATCTAAGATAGATCAAACAATCAAAGGTGCTATTCACAATACATAAGCCAACATATTTCTATCATACATAATTAATGCATGCTCATAGAGCCAACTTAGAATCTAAGAGTTCTGGAACCTTAAAAAATTATAATATAGTTTAGTTTTCGGGACATTTTGAAGGACAAGAGAGTCTGGCATAGTTTTGTGAAGACAGACAATGAACTCCACATATCACAGTTGAGTGCACATATGTCCATTTAGAAAAAAAAAACTGTCTTTGGGATTGTACAATCTGGAGACAATGAGCAAGATGGCCAAATTAGACTAAGAGAGCAAAGTCCTTCCATTCATATCAAGTAGTAAAAAATTCTCTAAGTGCATCAATAAAAACTGAATGCTTAAAGGGTTCTGTCAATGTCCACCAAATACGTTTGTTGTAGATTTTTCCACCAGCTTTTAGCCATTTCCACAAACACCTGGGTGTGATAAAGGTGAGGGAGATTTGATTAATAGTCTTTCCCAAAGGACTCAACATCGAGAATCGAGGCATCAGAGAATGGATTCCAATTCACATAAATTTAAACAACGAGCAAATTCACAGAGCTATTCCCACAACTACTTAATTAGCAGGTGGAATGAAGTAATTGAGATAGTACAGTCACCTGCGAAAAGCCACTGCGGGCCAGCATGAAGTGTAATCGATTCAAAGTTCTCTTGCCGGCCGTTATACCAAAACTTTCATTGATGTACGGTTTGTCCGGATTGTGTTGACTCAACCATGACGTGTACAGACGTTTCTCAGTGACCACATTTATCTGAAAGGTAAAACCGAAACGCAATTGAGTAAACATATGTCAAATAAATCTTGATATATATATATGCGCAATCCATGTAAAAGAAAACCAACTAAGCAAAATAGCAGAAACAAAAACAATAATGAAATAAACCAAGAAAACTTTTCATTTATTATCCTTAGCCAAAGTCAAAAATGAAAAGATTAAAATAAGAGATAATGAAATTTTCAAGTAAGAACCCCTGTTTGGCTTAACCTTCCTGATAAGATAATCAAAGCTAATATGTGTGGATCCAGGCAAAAACCTGGATAAAGTCACCAGGTTTATTTCTCGAGTAGGGGCTCTCAAAGTCAAAATTGGACCAAACCAAAGGTTTTGAAGTTTTACCCCATTCGATTTCTCAAACTTGTTCTGCTTTTTTTAAAACCATTTCATATGTTAAAATTTGACTAGAAGTATTTCATTTAATTTCTTTGTGACGTCACCACTAATTACCCTAGCTCACAAATTACGTAATGGCTCCTTTCATAGTTTGAACAAGTTAGCAAAGTATATCAGGTAATTGAATGGGTCAGAACAACAAAAAGGCTAATTCCAATTTATTTTAAAACAGAGTACTATCCAATTGCCTACAGTTTAAAGAGTGGGATATCTATTTACGGCAATGATGAAACAGTAAAGCTAAACCATGTGGAGAGCTGATCATGTTAAGTTTTCGATAGATTATGTAACATCAAGGTTAAGACCACACTTTTTGTCAATTTTCTAAAAACTGACATCAAGTGATATAACCTTATTGTTGTTGTTCTGACTTCTTCAGAAATGAATTGGGTAACAAGGAGGAGTGTATAGAAAAAATTATTTGAACTTTGAGAGTTATAGAAAGAAAAGTAGAAAAATGCCTTGGGGGACACAAAGATTTAAGTAGTTATGCGCTCTATGGGCGTTTTTATTTCAAATTTATTCTTCATTGTACGCACATGATGTGGTACCAACTGGTCATATCCCCTGTTACTTCCAATAGCACAGTTGGTAATGCTGACAAGAGCAGCGGATGGCCAAGAATCGTAGGCAGATCGTTTTTCAATGGGTGATTCATTGTCATGGGTTTGATCATAGAACAGGGCATGCGCCATGCAAGGGACCAATGGTCGAACTCTGGGCTGGATGAATGCACCTACAGGCTGGCCACCAAATCGATGCACAAGCCGCCCCTCTTCATGAGCATTCCATGCGTTTAATGATTCTGTATGCAACACAGGAAAAAATGACAGAATGTGGCATAGAAAATACTGTAGGCCTGCACGAGGCAGAAATTTATTGTAAAATCATTTATTTATTGTGTGGCACCGTGGGCTAGTCTAGTGGTAGACATTTGGGCTGGTGATAAAAAGGTCCCAGTTTCGAATCCGGTTGGACATGATGTTGAGTTCTTGGGAAAGACTCTTTACATGCATTTCCTCACTGTACGCAGGTGTAAAATGGGTACCTAGCTATAGGTAGAAGAAGATCTTGTCAGTATGCTAAAGTGAAGCGGCATTCATCGGGTATGCCCCCCTTGGGTTTGAGAAGGATTTGGTTGCAATGACATGCCAGGGAAACTCTGTAAAGCACATTGAGCACATTTAAGGGCACCATAAGAAGCATCAATTGAAAAATATCACCACCCGAGGAGTGTCTATAGACACAGAACTTTAAAGTTGTGGTTCAATCTATATTGATCTAAGTATTTTTATATTTTGTAATGCTTCACAAATATTTTTAATTTTGTGTTAAGCCCCCTGTGTATTTCATGTTATAATTACTATTATATATATATATTCTTTAACTACAATTTACTCAAGAATTTGTCTTTTACCTGACATGTTTTTTTATATGTATTTTAGCATTATATGTATTTTCATTACTCATTCCTACCACTCTATAAACCCAATTTCCTTGTGAATGAATACAATTTATTATCATTATCATTATTATTATAATAATATTAATAAATTATTTTGCTAAAGGGAAAAACTAGAAACTTCTAAGCCCTCATTCCCCATAAACCACGGATATCGTTGCCAGTACCTCTAATGATTGAGTTTATTCCAAGACGATTCATGAAAAGATTGTCCAGATATTCACTCCCTGTAAAAAGCTCAGCAATCACGTAGAGATCTGGGCGAACCTTACGAGCTATATCAAGCATATGCTGAAAGGAGAAGAAAAAGACCCAAAAAGGATTGATTCATTGATTATTTGTTCTTGCTTTGATTTGTGAGAGAGAAAAAAATGACATGGCGATATATAAAATAGGTTTGGGTCAAGTACAAGTGTCATACGGGAATGCCTTTTTCCAAGCAACTTTTGATTTCATCTTGATTTTGAATTTACTGGCATGAATTTGCTTCATGTCACTGTTCTGGATATAGAGTCTGGGATTCTGAATCTAGCATCAGATCTAGAATTTATACCTTTATCTAGATGAAGATGCCTTCACCTTTTAGATAAAGATCCAAATCATAAAATTATATCTAGATTTTAATTCAAGATTAAAATTCCCAGTCATCTGAATGAAACACCAATCTAATCATTCATAAAACCACTTGAAATTTAACAAAAATAAAATAAATACATTAAACTTATAATTACAAGACCTGAAAACCAAAGTCATCTAAACCAATCAGACACATCATAACATTACCTCTGCTACGTGTATTGGAGTACTGTGACAATTGTCCAACCTCAGGCCTTGAAATATCTTGGCGGACACCCTAGTGTATTCTTCCATCCTCTGCCACAAGTAGGGACAGTCGGCTGGCTTTTTACCAAAGTTGAGTTTAACGCTGTCTCCCCATGCTATCAGCTCACGACGCAGGTAAACATTTCGTCCTACCAATAGAAAAGTGATTTTTTTTTTATATCAGCAAACCTCTTACATGCGCAATACCTTATTAAACAATGACAATAATATATTGGCCTAAATAATTATCATCGTTAATGAATTTCTCACATCCCCTCCCCCGACATCCTCTATTTTGCACCAATTAACTTTTCAGTAAACGATAACATAGTTTGATGAGTATGTAGTGAACATTTAAGTAAAGCGACCAATCAACACAGTACGGACTGTTGTAAAGGCAATCATATGATCTTGTTACACTTGTTTTATGTCAAAAGTGAGCAAAAATCAGTTGAGAGAATAGCTAGAATCTAAGAAAAGTCTAAACGAACCTGGTTCTGCAAAGTTCTTGAGAGGATCATCCCCCATCACCCACCCATTAACTGCCATGATGTGACGGCCTTCTTCATATGAAATCGTTTCTTCTTTCTCCACACATCCTTCATGACTGGTAGGGATGACAAAATATCTGGAAAAAAAACAAAACAAAGAAAAAATCAAATGGAGAAACATTCTCTCTCGATCTTTTCAAATCTTGGAAAAAAATAATTTCAACCTTTTACGTTATTACCTTGGTGTTTCTTGACCTAGTCTCTCACTTAGATCAACATTTTCGACCTTGTGTTCGTGGGAGGAGTATAGCCTGGTATAGAACGATTTTACCTCTTCCACTATGTCTTTTGGTTCTACAATCTCAGAATAATCCTCTTTAACAAGTTTTGACATATGTTTTGATACAAAGTTACGGTTTTCTAGATTACAGAAATACTGTGTTGTTTTCTCTCCTTGTTCAATCCACCTTGCCTTGGATCTTATTAGAACACCATCCATAATTTTTGACCTCAAATTTTCCAATTCTTCCTTCTTTGTCCTTAACTCTTCTTCATTTTCCGAAATATTTGTATGATGTAACTCTTGGATGTCTTTTCCCAAGGATTCAATGTCATACCAAGCGTCAGCAGGAATTGAACTCACAGCCTTTCGATTGAAAGCTGACTTTTCTAACCACTAGACCACAACACCACACAACAGAATATTTTGTCTAAAAATTAATGAACACAGAACATTTTAATTTTTTTCTCGGAAGGAAATCTCACATTTCAAAAATCAAATTTAGCTTAAGAGGGCAGGCCATATGACTGAGGGATTGAAGGCATTACAATCAACCCAAAGATAATGGGTCTGAAATCCACTTCAGCAATTTTGTTAGCTTATTAATTTGAGCCTTTCCATAGATTTGTTATTACAGTCTCTCATTGGCATACCATTGCACGTCAAGCCCTGAAGTAGAATTCCCAGAGCATGCAAGGCAAGGAGGGACTATAAAAACCATTTTGGAGGATGTCGACCCAACACAAAGCTTGATGGAAGCTTTGAAGAAGGATATTGATTGGCCTTTCCTGGAATGAGGTCGAGAAGTGGCCCAGGATAGATTGTTGTGGAGGAACCTCATTGCCGACTAATCCCCAATTGGGGTACAAGGGTTTAAGTCAGGTTAGTTTGGGATGAAGCTAAAGAACAAATTTCTCCATGGGATTAATATTATTTTTATTCTAGACGTGATGTGCTTACCCAAACATCAGTGGCTCTTCTGGTACGACCTTGGGTATCCGAGGACCTGCATGATCAACGAATCTCCACTTGGCATTGGCAACAAAGTTTACGATGGCCTGATGGATGTGGCCCGATATTTCCCCTTCCTTCTCGGCATTGAGGGCCACAAGATCTGCTGTCAACACTTCTATGCATTTAGAAATTCTATCCGACCGTGAAAAAGAACCAGGCCTGTTGAAAGAAGTTTATAAATATCAACAAATACATTTCGTGCCCACTATTAATTAGTGGAGAGTCAAAATTAAGAAACTAAAATTTGTTTAAAAACGGTGCAAAATTTAAGTTTGGTTAGTTTCATTTCTGGGACTCATGTTTCAAACTGACGTAATGACATTTCTACCCAAGTTCCAAATGATAAAAGCATTTTCAAGTCTAACGAGAGATTTAAAAAAGGACGTCAAAACCAAATGGTTTAATGACCTAAGACTTTTAATACAGGAGAGATGCAATCATAAGCTATACGCAGTCATTCTCAAAAACCAATACATGCATAATATTATTGAATAAGAGTCATCTATAATTTTTCTCAAATATTAAAAATTCAGATTCCATCAACATCTAAGTATAAAAAGTTGAAGATGTTCAAAATGAAATTCGAAAGCAAAAAAAATAATGTCTCTTGTAAGATATTCTCAGACGATAATAAATAACCCTTATTACATCGCCCTTCTCCCTTTTTCCAGAGAGAAGTCCTGAATGATTAAAGAAAATCCAATAATAATACAACCCTGCTGATTTGCGGAGAATGAACTGTCCAAAGTTAGCCAAGAAAGAGTCAGCTAATGATGAAATGATTAAAGAGTTAGTTAGTTATTTGAAGTTTAAGGGCTCAGTCAACCACTAGGGTTATCTCAGAGTCCATGAAAAAGTAAG
>JASKDV010213149.1:0-10207 GCA_032466395.1 Aegires albopunctatus | reverse complement strand
TGCGTATAACACGGTACACGGCAGCGCGCCTCGCATTGTGTCATGGGCGGCGCGTCGCGCGCCTCGTAGTGGCTGCCAAAATCTAAGAAAATCATCAAAACACAATTATTTTGTGTTTGCATTTAGCCAGTTTTGTGGTGGTCCTTTTTGTCCTCTTATGATTAAGACTGGGGCAATATTTAAAGTCATGGTCAATATGACCCAATCCGTGGTACTTCAAGATCTGCGTTCAAGGATACCAAACTTTGATGAAGTAGAACATTATAGGGCCTAATCAATGTTCAAGTTATTTGGTGAAATATGAAAATTTGGCCTCAATGTAAGATTTTGTCAATGAACCAGGTAGAATTGCCCATATCATATATAGATCTAGATTCCTAGATATCTAGATCTAGAATCCAGATTCTATAGCCTTGGGGATTCTAACTGACGCTAGATTAGCACACTTTATCTTGGGCAACTGGATTCTATTTTAGATCTAGATTCTAGATCTAGAAATCTAGCTCTAGATTTCTAGTTCTAAATCTAGATCTAGATAATCTAGATTCTAGATCTAGATCATAGATATCTAGATATTAGATCTAGATCTAGATCTAGATATCTAGATCTAGATTAGATCTAGGCCTGGCTCGGTAAAATTATAAACTCACCATCTTCATAGTTCATCGAACGAACTATCCTGTGTCTTGACATGATGTAATGAGATTCCAGCAAATTTGTAACATGGATTTATATATGTCATTTAAATATCAAATAATAATTGTAGGCAAACTTTTTGGTCGCTGTTTAGATTGTGTGATCAAGATTTCTTTCTCGATCGCCAGCCTGTTTACTTTCATGAATTCGACAGTCGACGCAAATTTGTAACGGAAGTTAAATTCTCAATGTTCTCAGTTCTCAGAAGTTTATGAAGTTTTAAAAATGAACTTCCTGTAGGCACGTAGGCTATCTAGATCTCTAGACTAGTCTCTAGTATTTGGAAACGAAAAACGAATATTACTGTCGATTACTGGCTGATGCGCGTTGCGCCGTTGAGCGTGTTTTGAATGTTTGCCTAGAAACAATAATAGACCTATCCAGATCTAGAATCTAGAAATCTAGATCCAGGCCTAGATATAAGAAAATATCAAAAGAAATAATTAAAGTAAAATGTTTTCACTAATGCCCATTTTTATCCTAATAGGCGGTATCATTAACATCCCCCACAGTCATCTCATCGCTACGCATTATATTCATGTGGACTTTGGGGAAATGGGGTCGGTTGGATGCATAGACATAGTAATTAATATTATAGTAGGTCTATGGTTGGATGAGGACACAATGGACCAGACCCTGAGCCTTCTCATGTAACAAGGAGGCTTAGACCAGACCCTTTGGAGCATTCATGGTAGCAACCTTGCTAACAGTGGGGAAAAGCTAAAAGAAGAAAGCTGACGAAAAGCTCTCAGTCTCATTAACCAGTGCCAGCTCGTGCTCTCTTTCATGGTTTTCAAAATTTGTGGCATGAAGATGAAAGAAGAACCCCAAAACAAGACACAATTTTTCAACAAGCAGTAGATCTAGATCTAGATCTAGAGTCTAGATCTAGTTAACAAGGTGGTTAGCTTCCCCACCTGAATTAAGGGAAGATCAACCAGGGTTCAATTCTCAGCAGTAGAGAATTTGGGTTTCTTTCTTTCTTTCTTTAAAGTTTTTTAAAAGAAAGTGTAAGCAATTTCATTCAAGAATTAAGAGGGATTTTAATACAGTTATTAAATCTATTTGGAGGCCTGTTTATTTCTCCCTGTCTTTCTTTATTTAATAAAATTGAATAATGTCACTTTTGAAACCCGTCTATGTTGATGACACAGATTTGTGAATCATTTTGAATCATGCATAGAAAATAAGGGCAAAAGTTCCTCAGCCTACTCATGTGTCTGAGAATGAATTCACATTCTGGTTTTAATTAAGATAAAAATCTCCTGACTCCTAGCACGCTCAATTAATGCGATATAATGATTTTGAATACATGTATATTATTTAATAATTCGTAGATTATTATTATATCTCAACAACATTTCAAATTTGTAAATAAATTTATTTCAGAATTTCAAAGATTTATTATCACACACTTGGCAAGAATGGCCCGTCGAATTGTTTTATGCACTGGAAACAAAAACAAGTTGAAAGAATTCAAACAAATTTTAGGATCTGAATTTCCTCATGAGGTAAGTTGTCAGGCATTGAAATATCTGTTTTAGTAGCCTATCCAAAAGTTGTTATCTTTATTGATAATACATATGTATCAATAAAGGATTTTGGTAAGGAAGAGAATGTTTGGTAGTGCTGTAGCAGCTTGGATATATATTGAGTACCCATGAGTATCAAAATGTCTGCGATCCAATCCCTAGGATCTGTAGAATCCGCTGGTACCCATACTAATGCTACAACACTTCCAATGCTTGCTTTGCATCATTGTGATACTGCAGTTTTTGTTGTGAAATCTATTGAACTGAGATTTTTGATTGAAAATCTCACTATGGCTACCATTTTGATATGATAAGACAAGTTTTCTGTGACGATGACAATATTAATAATTGTTGTGAATCGTAGGGAATGAAAGCACTAGCCATTGCAGTAATTGCAGTAGCACCTAGTAGAGAACTATAATAGTTTCAATGGTAACAGAGATATAAAGTAAAGTTTCCCAGTGAACTACTGGGCCTCCATCAAGGATCTGAAAAAAACCATGATAGCCATTATTGGTATTATGATATATAAACAACCATAATAACAATAATATGTATATTATAGCAACATCTCATCACTTCTATTATCATCATAACAAAAACAACAACAAAATACAGAGGGCTACTTAAAATGACTCCGATGACAACAATTATAATTAAAGTGAATTCACCACTGAATTTTGAAAAAGCTGGTGAGTGTGACTGTCTACCAGTACCAATGTGTAGTCCTGTCATAGCAGCAGGTATCCTGGATCTGTTAGTACCCGTAGTCCCATAGCCGCAGCGACAACACATGGTCACTTGGCACATAGTCCCATGGATCTGTAGGTAACCTTATTAGAGCAGGTACCTGTGGTCCAGCAGATTGACGGGTACTTGTTGCACCGCCGACTATCAGGTACCCTTATTCGCAGTAGCCGAAAATATGAGTTAGTACAAAGCTCTGATATGTGGCTAAAGTTAGTAGAAATAATGCTATACAGTGCATCCCCTGGATAACGACACCGCACGGGACCGGAAAAGTATGTCGTTATCCAGGGGTGTCGTTATTACGGGGTTTTCAAAATGACGGAAAAAGGGGGCGTGGTGAGACTTCCGAGAATATAACGATGCGATACGCGGACCAGTGCCTGTGATAAAACACACCCCATCCACGTGTATTTTTCCTGTTGACAAAGGATTTACCATCTCTGATGTGTACGTGTATTGTCATTGTTTTGATCGTAAACAGTGCTTGAACGCCATTTTCCCTCTGTGTTTATCCGGATCAGTGATAGATCTAGTAGTGATACTGTTGGTCGGGCTAGCCCCGCTTCTTTACAGCAATAAAACGATTTCGTTGGTAGGTAAAGACTCACAAGACGTGTTCTCATTGGTCGGTAACAAAGCGATCTCGTTGGCTATGATAAGGCTGGAGTAAGACATCTCATTGGTCGGAAAAGAAGCGTTTTTAAAGGCTAAGCGTACGAGATGACATTGGTCGGAAATGAGGGTGCCTATTTGGCTAGATTTTTTTGTTTCAAGCGTCAGTGTCAACTGCCGATTATCGCTTTATCGATGTCACTAAACAGGGGTTTTATTCAAATGTATGTCGTTATTTGGGGGGTTTTATTACTAATAATATAAAGCAAAAGAATCGGGACCAGAGGCCAATGTCGCTATCCAGAAGTTGTCGTTATTCAGGGGTGTCGTTATCCAGAAGTTGCGCTGTAATCAATTCTAAGATGGTAATGATGTTAACAAAATGTTTTTTGAAATTCAAAGCTTTGACCTGTTTTTAAATGTTTTTGGGTTGTTGTTTTTGTTTTTTATTTGTTGTTGTGTTGATATTATGTCCCTCTGTTTTGCATAACAGTTTATAAAGATGATAATTCAAAATCTATGCCAAATTTTGTGCAGCCTTCAAAAAACCACCTAAATTCATTAAAGATTTTTACAATGTTTGTGAAGCACAGTGGCGAAACAAATAAGCTGTTAGACTTACAAGCAAAAGGTTGTGTGTTCAAATCTCATTTGAGACACGATGTATATTCCTTGTCACGGTTATTTACACAAATTGCCTATATGCTTGCAGCACACAAATTGACATTTTCCTTTGGGGATGCCTAAGTGAAATTTTCTTTTTATATATATTGTTGTATCAAGGAAATTAAAAGCATAAGGAAACATGCAAATGAATTAAAAGACCATAAAATCACTCATAGCATTAAGTAGAAGACTTTTTTTGACAATGAAAGCAAAATGAACCAATCTTGCTCGCTTACGTAATATTATCAACATGTAATAACAGCTATCTCATTGGAGACACCGTGTTTAACTCTTGGGCAAGGTTATTTACACGAATTGCCTACGTCTGCGGCGCTGTTCTTACGGCTGACGCTCGGTGACGGTCAATACCAAAAGACAAATTTCTTTTCGGGGATGAATAAGTGGTATTTTATTTTTAATTTTGTTTTTATTCTTCATTTGTATTATATCATTATAATCATACCAGAAACTTTGATTTTTTCTTTATTTGATTTCCCTTCAGGCCTCTGGACTCGAATCTGAACAAATTTGGTCTCAACTGGCCAACAGTTTGGGTTAAGATGGTATCTAGTTGGGTTTGTGTCATCATATATATGTGGACACTTTTCATACCTCAGGTAAAATGATTTCTTTGACTAATTTGTTGTTGCTGGGTTTTTTTTTTAATAATAATAAGTCCATGACCACTTAAACGTTTTTGAAATACAGTAAAACCTCGGTTTAACGTACCTGGTCTATATAGTACACTTAGCTGCAAAGTACTTTTTTCTAAGTCCCGATTCTAAAAGTTGTTTTTTCTTCGTAAAACACCTGGTATACAAGGTACTTGGCTAAAACGTACTTTTAGATGCAATGGACCGTTTTGGGGACATCATTTCATTAAAAACCATTTTTACAATGTATTTGTTTTCACATAGTATCAAGACTCGATAATCTCAGCGCTAAATTTCAATGTAAATAGAACAACTTTTACTGGACACCTTCTATGTTTGTTTTTTATTTGGAGTCTAAGGGCTCAGTCAACCATTAGGGTTATCTCAGTCAACCATTAGGGTTATCTCATTCAACCATTAGGGTTATCTCAGTCAACCATTAGGGTTATCTCAGTCAACCACTAGGGTTATCTCAGTCAACCATTAAGGTTATCTCAGTCAACCATTAGGGTTATCTCAGTCAACCACTAGGGTTATCTCAGTCAACCATTAGGGTCATCTCAGTCAATCACTAGGGTTATCTCAGTCAACCATTAGGGTCATCTCAGTCAACCATTAGGGTTATCTCAGTCAACCACTAGGGTTATCTCAGTCAACCACTAGGGTTATCTCAGTCAACCACTAGGGTTATCTCAGAGTCCATGGAAGAAGTAAGATGAAAAGCTAGTGAAAAGATGGAAGCAGAAGTAGAAGAAATAGATTTTAGAAGAGGGAGAAAAAGTCGCCAAGGAGGAAAGAAAGCACCTCAAATAATAAGTACAATGCATATATATGATAATAAAGATAACTAAATGGAGAGATGATTTACAGAAAAAAAAAATCATCTCTCAAAAGCAAACAAACCTATATAATGATGGCCATCAAGCCCCAAAAATTGCACTACAAAGACCACCTAGGATTTTCCTAATGCCTTTTGTGTACAAAAGTACTCGGCCCCTCTAATTAGCAAGTGACCCCGATAGTATTTTTAAGTCAAGCAATGCACACACATGGGGGATGGCCACCAGCTACATGCCTCCCTCCCACCCCAGGAAACCCCCCTCCCTCCTCTGAGGGGACAGGAGAGCCTGATAGACAGATGATATAGGACAGATGGGAGAAGAAGCTCCCATTCATTTGGTCGCCTCTTACGACCCGCACAAGGGGAGAAAGCATTGGCCCTATTCTTTACCCCTAGGAACCACACAGGCAAGCTGTAGGAAGGTTGTGAAGGTTCTCTGTGGTCTCGAGGAAGCTAGAAACCAGATGTTCACACCTGACCGTGCATCACCCATTCTCTCTAAAAATTATCGTATGGGGGAAACTATTGTTGCATCATATGATGATGTACTATTCTCTCCTGATTTCGTTAGATCTAAAGATGTCGGCATTTTGCAGGTAAACACCATGTTTGATTATGAGACTTAGATCTGTTGCCACATTGAATATAAGGTAGTGGTAACAGGAAAGACAATTACCAATGACAAGGGGTGGGGCTTGATTCACTCCCACTGATTTTCTTCTCTGTCCAATCATTGGAAAGCTTATTGACGGGTACCTAGTATGATTTCTTCGACCAATTAAAATCTATGTACATGTAGTGGTAATGGTAATGGTAGGGCTTTGTTTGTGTGTAGCTTGAGACTGAGGAGACTACATTGTGATTGACATTTTCATTTCACTTGTCTTTTATCACTGTAGTCTCAGATATTCTTATTTTTACATACGTTAAGCCCTGTTCCAAACTGTTAGGGTGTTGTGTTTGCAGAAATAGGGGAGTTAATTCAGTGTCGTTTTAATTTTACCAGATATACATGACATGTAGCATCATAAAGTAATTATCATTGATCACATGACTTTCCTTTGAAAATGTGGCTACAACATACTATTTTTGTGGTCCGAAGGGAGTACGTTAAACCGAGGTTTTTTTAGTTTGAGCGACATTGGTTTTGCTTTTTATAAATTGTTTTCAAGAAGAAATCTTGATGAAATTTACATTTTTTCAATTCAAAATAGAATTGACAACGTTATTTCGCTAACTTATTTCTTTGGATTTGGCAGGTATTGAGGAGGAAATAATGGAATATTTTATCCATCATTAGAGGCTAGTCAAGGGTTATAATGGAGAAAGGATCAGGGATGGAATAGAACCTCTTCTGGGTTTTTTTTTGGATTTCCGGTTTTTTCATGTAGATCAGATGTATTTAAGTTTTAAATTAGTCTCATAATGTCGTAATTGAAGGTATTAGACATGCTGTCTAATGATGAAACAGGAAAACAATCTTCGAAGCTTGGTTCCATCCTTGAAGGATAAGAGAGCCTTCTGGCTTATTATGATGTCTGTAACTTTCTTTTTCATTTTGTTTTCTAAAAATGGCCTCTAGCTGAAAAACATTTAATGTCTGGGGCCACTGTTTTAATATTTGTTAAAACATTAACAACTTGTAGAATAATTATCATAGTCCTTTATTTTATGTTACAGATTTGCCCAGGTAGAAATCTCTCATTTCCTTTATGTTACAGATTTGCCCAGGTAGAAATCTCTCATTTCCATATGATACGTTAATGAGAAAACGGAGAGCACAACAGGATGAGATTGATGGTATTGAGGAAGGAGAAAACATCCCAGAACCAGCTCCTGAAACACCTAGAAGTAGAAAAGGATCTCGCGTCCGATCAGAATCAGAGCAGTCAATTCAGTCTGGGCCTCGTACTCCTAAGCGGCACTCAGGAACATCAGAGCCTGGCTTTTTCAAAGGTTCCAAGGAGAATATTCCTCTTGCTGTCAGACGATCAAAGGAGAACGTTGCCCTGAGAGGCTCAAAGGAAAATTTAGCAAAAAGGGCAATAATAACAAGCTCACGTGAAAATTTAAGAAATGTACGAGCTTCTTCTCACGAGCAGCTAGAGCCGTTAACTGTGCCTCCAACAGGTGAACCAAGAGAAAGGATATATAAGCCAAAGCCAAAAGCTAAAGAGAGGAAATTTGGAGGATCCAAAGATAATCTCAACCAGGCCAGAACTTCTCAAGAAGCTTTAAATGATGGACGAGGAAGATCAGGCTCTCAAGCATCTATTCATAGCATGTCTGAAAGTCCATCTTCCCCATCAAAGGCTAAAGATAAGCGCCTTCATTTGTCAAGTTTAGTCTAATCAAGACTAGGTAAACATATTTTAAGTCTAGTCATTCTTTTCTCAAATGGGCTGTGCTATATAATATTGTAGTAAAAGTTTAATATTCTATAAGTGGATAAGACAATGTCAGCTTTGAAAAAAAAGGGGATAGTTGACTTTACATTTGCTTTATCTCAGGATTGGTGAAAATCTGATTATTAATCAATATAAGATAGTACTTTAAAGGTTCTTTGTTGAAGGATGAAGCATAGCATTCAATTATTTTTATGTTTTTAAATCTTAGTCATAGAATTCATTGGACAATTACATAACCTAATCGAATTCTATTTCTAAATATGTAAATCAGAATTTAGAAATACAGCCTTAACATATATTTGGAAAGAGAAAATTTAGTACGATCTTATTCGAGAATTGAAGAGATGAAACTTTTATTATCGTTATACATTGATCTGTCCAAAACTATTCATTCATTTATTGTTGTTTGAACTTTTTTAATTGAGTTGTGCAAATTGTTTTTTTAAACATTTCTTAACAATATTAGAGTTGAACTGTGCCTTCAATTATTTTTTTATTCTTTTATTATTATTATTTTTTTCCATTTAGTAAATTTAATAATGCAATTCATAATGATCTCAAGAATAAGGTATTTCCAAAATCATTCTTTTTCAAGTTAGAAATGGCTTCAGAAAATGGCCGTCAGAAAAGAGCAAGATTTGTTTTCTTTGCAAATTTATTCATAAAGTTTAATGCATGTATCATGTATAGATCATTTCAAGAAAATTTTGTTTTTATATCATATACTTATGGAAACAATGTGTTGAATCCTCCATCCATAAAACTGTTTACTAACTGATGTGATAGGTTTATTTATTTGTCTCACTTCATGAAAGAGAACTGTAGAAAAAAAATGTCTTGCCATCAAAATTCCTTACTAAAATTTGAAAATAATTTTAGTAAATCCTTGTTTCTATTTACATTGTCCCACATTTAAAACCCATTGCATTGTAAACAAATTTAAAAAGTTTTACCCTCATTATTCAGCGGTATATTGTATGAAAGTGATGTTCACTGGGGACCAGCAAAAACGAACCAAACATAAACCCTAGGACCAGCTATTTCACAGCTACTCTTTGGATGTGCTTTTATCATTGTTGAGAAAGATAATTTTGCATTCGCTTTGATACAACATCGTGATTCAAAGCTAACAATGAGGCTAATTTTCCAATATCTTAAAAATGCCCCCTTTTTTCACTTAGGATAGATCGGATCTAAAACTAATCCATATCTTTTCAATTGTACTCAATCCATAATTAAAGTGTTATAAGTCATATAACGTACAAATTTATTTAATTTACAACACTATACTCGCAAAATTCAGCATCACGAGTAGATAAGAAAGGATATTTGATGACAGAATCACAGAATTTCATTCTTGCTACTTTTCTAAATGTAATGATGAAATGGAGGAAAGAACAGTATAAAGTAATACAAACGGGATAAAAGTTTTAAGCAATGTTAATATCAGAAATATGGTTCCGATGGCTAAAACTGTGGACTAGGTAAAGATTAAGCACTTGATGTGGCAACACAAGATATAAAGTGCCTCTGGAATTTACATTTACTTTTTTCTACAACTCCTACTTCCATTTATTCTACTCTGACTTCATGTGCAAATCGTTTTATAGAAAACTAATTCAGGGAGATTTTTCATGTCTTGATTTTTTTATGTAATAGTTAATAAGTAAGACATTATCTTTCATGTGATATATCAAAACACATCATTGTTTGTAGAATATGCTAAAACCCAGAAAACTATGTCTGATTACAAATAGTTATAAACAAATAAGATTCACCTTTTTTGTCTTAAGTGAAATAGGACAGTATCTATAAACAAAGATATAAATACCCAACAATAATAATAGACAATACAGAATAACTACTACGTTTCGGGTATAACCCTTCTCAGGCTTTACTTTAATTCATTTTTGTCTGAATAATGATTTTTATCTCTCTGTATAATACTCGAACGTTGACTCAATTCTGAGTATATATGGTTGTTCGAGGGTGGAATTTGATCTGTGGCACTCGAAGTGCTGAAGAATTTTGGTCTTGAATGAATTGATG
>JASKDV010213138.1:0-10207 GCA_032466395.1 Aegires albopunctatus | reverse complement strand
TATACACATGGGACCTCCGATATTATAATCTGTCTCCGATAGGACTTGGCACTCTATATCCTAGCAACTTAAGGATAAGGGGGCAGAAGGAACCCCTAAAAAATTGTGGATTTCAAATTCACGCCTGCACGGGTTTGAACCAGGGACCTTTGGCGAGGTAGTCGAGCGCCTTAACCCCTGAGCTATCCGCCGCCGCCCCCCCCCCCCTCTCTAAGCAAAGTTAGATCCAAAGGATTGAATGTTTAATGTGTCGTGTCTTTTCCACAAAAAGTTCTGGATCAATATGTCAATAGGGTCGCACAACCTGAGACCTAGCACACATTATTTTAATTCTTCTTCCTCTTGTATTTCCATTTCCAGTTATTTCGCCATCGATGAATTACCCAACCTCGACCCCAAGAGGGTCACCGAGGTCAACGTAATGCTGATACACCGTCTTGGAGAACCCATTGTGTAAGTTAATAATAAGGACGAAAAGGGAATATTGAATTTGATGTTGCGATGATATTATTCATCCATCAGCAACATAATTTGTCAGATGGAACGTCAACCTCGTCGTTTTCTTCATCTTCAATATTAATTTAATGAAGCAATAACGATAACCCGTGCCATTCCTGTTTTTTTATTAATATTTTGCTTAACTCCCCTGCCATACTTATGTCGCTAGTCGGGGTGGAGAGTTAATCACATGTCCAACCCAACTTGGTGGGCACACAGTGTATCGACAGTCTAAGATCTCATACTAGATCTATATGTAGTTTGAAAATCTTTAATCCACAGTGAGACATGTACCAATGGAAGTCTGGTAACACTTAAACACGAAGTGGAAGAAAAAGGATTTCAATTTTCTTGTGAGGCCAACCCAGAGTAAGTCAATATAGATAACGTGTCTTAAATTTTATTTTTTTTCTTCATCGAGACATTTTCTATAAATAACTCACATTTGTTTTTATCTTTACAAAATTTTCATAATGACTTCTGTGCGCAAGTTGTTGTCGTAGTTGTATTGAATTTACCCATTTCTACTTCTATGGTGATCTCACAGTTTTCCAAGACTGACTTTAAACAGACAATGGTTCTTTAATATGCTTATGTAAACATAGGACCTCCTAGATCGTAGTTCGTCTCCGAGAGGACGGCACTATTTTATCCTTGATACATGATGATAGACAGTGCAAGGAAACCCGAATATTTGGATTTCGAATCCAAACCTGCGCGAGATTAAACCAGGGAGCTTTGACGTGGCAAACGAACGCCTTACCCACTGAGTACTGAGCTATCCGCTCCTCCTGTATGCAGGATCATCCTCAATTACCCATCGTGTTGATTGTGACGTAGCTTAATACCACATCCAGAAAAGCAAATTTTCTTAAAGCTGCTTTTTGACCATATAACCGGTATTTTTGTAACTTTGTGTTTAATTCTTCATCGATTTCATGGAAATTTGGAATGTGTCTTTCTTGTACCATTCTGACAATGCATCCAAAGCGCAGAATATTTTGTCTTTATATTCTTTAATAGACATACTCAGTTTTGGATGCAAGCAACAGCATTGTCAAGACATGAATTCGTTTTGGAATATCAATTCATCTTTGGGGGGATATTTGAATTTTTATGTTGAGAAATGAAGGACAATGAGAAACATACAACAGGTTTTCAAATGAAGTCTGAAGAATAAATCAAGACTCAAGATCTCTGCATTTATTTATGCGTTCATAGAAGGAATCATCCTGTTTTTAATACAGCCTAGACAGAATTGATTATTCATAATGGCGACAATAATTGTAGCGTGGGCTTTGACTGACAATACGCATTTACAAAGATTAAAGATGTCTTTAATATATTTCAATTATCTCTCAGGCCTTACCAACTGCAATTTCAAAATGGTGCCATTTAGCACATGATCATCATATTTTACACAATATTTTCTGTTAATCTTATCAACTGCGGGTGATGAAGTTTTGTTCTGCGATTAGTATGTTGTCTCTGAATTTTTGGAAAAAAAACTTCGACCTTATTTTTCTTCTTAATTCCTTTCTTTTTCGCAGTCAAGTCTTACACCTGCTGTGCGTTGACGATCCAAATGCTGAAGAGTGTGAACAAGAACTCCATGGATGTGAAGATAAAAGTTAAAAGATGGATAATAGGACATACGCAGCTATTTATATTCACCAAACATTACTGACATTCATTATAATGGCGTCTGAAGATATTTCTTTTTAATTTTGATTGTATTTTCTCTTTTTTCTCTTAACGATTTTGGTTGTTTTGACAAATGGTTTCTAATCTTCATTCAATCATTGTGTTTGAATAAACGTTCAGTCATTAAGGACGATGTTCCCAAAATATATTGTCGCTAGTAAACAGGTTGTTAATTGCTGTCACTATGTAGTATTGTTTTATATAGAACTTCAACCATTTCCACTACTTTAATGGCATCATGATTTTCCAAGACAACGTTATAAATTACAGACAAGGTTCTTTTACGTGCGTATACACACACCGCTCCCTTGGATTAAATTTCATGTATATCCTTATTTAGGTTTGGGCACTTACATGAGTATTGATCTAAGGCAGCAACATGTGACCTAGAATAAAATCTATGTCCGAAAGGGATTTGGCGCTCATTTAATCCCAACAACCATTCAGTATCCACAAAAATTAAAAGTACACTGTATAGCAGTTTAGGCACAAAAGGCATATCAGTTATCCAAACCATTCCTTCAATAAACTAATTTGACCACAAATGAATTGAAATAGAAAATTTTAAAAAAATACGATTTGTAATATTGTCTATTATAGAACCAGTACGTTTGATTGTAATGACATGAACATATTATTCTTTCATTCGTTTAAGTTCGTCAAGGCTATATGACGCAATACTTTATTTCTTAAATGATCAGACAAAAACCATCATACATCATTCATTTGGTCCAAGAATGGCAATTGGATAAACACCTTCATCGTTGTAATTGTTATAAAAGGGAAATCATAAGGACTGGTAATTAAACGAGCTAATTTGTAAAAGAAAACGTAAACACGATTAATTGACATAACATTGGGAAAAAGCCAGTAATCATGTATAATTTTTAAAGTAATAAAAATAGGACCGAAACTAAATCGACACATTGAAGAAAATCAATGGCATCCAGAGATATCAAATGTGGCATAAATGCATTAAATTATATTTTTAGTGCAAAGCCCAATATCATCATTATTATTTGGATACCCATATGTATAATAGTGATGATCATGGTGCGGTGGTGATGATGATGATGATGATGGGAGGTAGAGGAGGATGAGGTTGATGATGATGAAGATGATGATAATATTTAAATAATAATAATAGGTAAGTATGATGCTTTGCAGGTATCCTATTTTGATCACCTCTTGGTCATATTATTATTTCTCCCCATATTCTTCTTATTCTTACGCCTTTTCCGTAGCTATCATCATGTCGACGGCAGTCAGCTGAATGTGGCCTACAAAAAAATCAGTCACGTGGGTGTCGTAACAATAAACTGAAAATTAAAGTTACGGCTGTCGTAACCGTAGCAACTACATTATCTACACCGGTACTTAATACAACTTTATAATAATAAGAGCGGCCAGGTGGCTTAACACATTTCCCAATCGTCCAATGAGATTTGGAAACAACGAAATGAAAAATTTTGATAAAATCATAGACCTGATTAGTTGGACCACAGCTGCTGCGTCTTCAAGTTCAAGTTCAATGGTCGGGGGTTTGAAGCGCTGCCCTATATGCTCCCGCGAGTCACCAGGTACATCAGCCTGCGTCTTAGACTGTAGGTAACTTTAAGAGATTTCGGATAGAATTGATTTTTTTTTTGGTATTGTTTCCAATGTTTTAGATCCAATTTGCCATTTAAAATCTAGATCTGAATCTAAAATTAAAGAAACAAGAAGATACAGATCTTGCTCAATGAGCGGAACACGTACTGTCAATGTTCGAATGAAAATTCTGATTACAAACCAATTAAGATTAGCTCGAAAACGATGACGTAAATTAGAATATTTCGTTTGTTATTGACTAGTTTAAAAAAAAAACAAATAAAAACTAAATGCATATTAGACGAGTGAAAGGAACCCCCACCCCCCGCCCCCAAGTACCACGACCATCCCCCCTTCCCTCCCTCGACCACCCCAACCTCCATAAACCCTCATCACCCCCATCCCCATCACCCGCAATAAGCAGCAACGGCCACATTTAAAAATAATAGAATAATAGAGCTATGAATAATACAATGCATTAAATATATGAAAGTCATCTCATTATTATTTTTATTCGGATCATGAAAGACCCCCTTCGTACTAAACGAACCCGTGGGCCTTCTTTGTAACAATTGATTATTTCAACTGTATTTTCAAAATGTTGTTTGTGGAGAGATTCAGGGGATTTTCATATGACTGTTGTAAATTAAAAGTACATTTGATTGTCAGAGCAGAATGATACCGTACGTTCTTTCATGAAAGTAATATATCCTACATAAATAATTTGCTTGTTTTCATTTAAAGCCCAGCATTAGCAAAGAGTTCCTAAAATAATATTGCCATATATGCGGGGCTACATTGAAATTAACCCCGATATGGCATGGCATTTAAAACCATGAGATTGTGGCTGATTGGAATAAATGGATGATTACATAAATATTTAAATCAATCAATCAATGAAAGCATAAAATTACTAAAAATAACCAGGTAGGATTCGCCAAACTTAATATTATGTTTAGACGTATTGACAATTATTATTGTCCACAATAGTATAAAGATGGAATTGATATGAACATAAGATTAATACATAATAGGACCTGCTAAACTGGAAACACTCTAAGATATGGTCACTCTTCTGTATTGAAAGGTTTAGAAGTCCCACAAAGGGAATGAGGTCAAATAAAAGACCTTCACCTTTATAAATATATATCTCTTTTGGTCAAATAAAGAGGGGGTTCCAATGAGGTTGACTCTTATTGGTTCGAATGGGGGCCAATGACTCTAGATATATCTGGATCTAGATCTAGAAATCTCTATAATCTATATTTAGATGTATCTGCATATTCTTATTTAGTGCTCTAGAGCTAGATCTATATTTATCTAGATTTAATTATACATTATAGATTTCCGGTGGGTGTTTTAAAAGAGATGGATCCGACCATCCTTCTTCCCAAGAAGTGAACCACGAAGTTGTGTTTTTATTAATTAACGGTAGCTAATATGAATTATAAAAATGTCCGTGAAGTAGAAGAAAATTAGAGGTACCTCCATGTAGAATTTGAAGAAGATCGGTGATGTAGTTAATCCTAAAGGCCTGCGCAGAATTCTAGACCTTATTTTTTTATCAATATGATGACGACATCTTTGGTGAGGGAAAAAGAGGAGGTTTGGGGGGGGGGGGGGGTCAGGCCAATGATGACAATTAATGACATGGGGGAGGAGTCTAAAAAGAGCAAATATTCTATGACGTAATGCGTGAACACTCCTTACCGTCAAACCATTGCTATACTGAAAGAAAATAAGATTAAATCACGGTTGTGCTACTCATAGCTCATCAAATAGTGACTTCGGAGCTGTGATCAAACAGTGATTTTGGAGCTGTGATGGGACTCTGGCTTATAAAACTTGGTTTCTCCTGCCCCCAGAAAATGAAGAAAATGTAAAAATTTTAATCGACGGCGGTATGAAGGTGATAATGCACTTTATCAGAAAATCGAATGTGGTTTATTCAATCCTGCTCGAAGTCCATATTATCCTTTATCTGGTGGGCCATGTTTATTCTTGATGCAATATCATTTGGTGACAAAGATTACTTTATGGATACAATGTAAGTGGTGAGATTGAGGTCTTTGCGTAGAATTGTATGCAGAGATCTGCGGCTCAGACACAGTTCTTGTGATCGGCGCCTAAATTAACTGCCTCGGTGGACGGAACGGACAAGCTGCACAGCATTGCCACATCTGGCTGACCTTTTTCTTCCATAGTGAGACTTATCCTAGGCTCAACCTCTCCTAGATCTATTTTTTAACTTTATTTTGATTCTTGAAAGAGACTTGCGGTTCGGAACATCATTAATATGTAACAGGTGATGAGTGCTCAATTTACGCCTCACCGCTACCCAAGCTTGCGTCTCAAACCGGTATTGAATGGCTCTGACTTTTTATTCTATTGTCAAAAGCATTCTGTACTCTAGGAGTTGGAAACGAGCAGCTTGAGAGGAAGACTTTAGTTTTACTTCCTGTGTTTAGTTTTATGCAAACTGGTAGTGTTCAAGTGCGCTTCTATATCTTTGTTCCTGATGAACCTGGTGATGTGACTTTGGTCAGAGAATGTATAAATCTCCCCGTTGTTTCATTACCTGACCGAAAATTACTTATTTGATTAAATTCTGTTTCCAAGCAGCCACATTCAGATAAAACGTACACATATTATAAAAAAGATCTATACTATGCTATATTTTTCATTTCATTTCGTTTGGAAATAAATATATCGTGCCATTTTGAAAGCGTGTCCTTTTTTCTGGGACATACTCTAGATGGAAATACATGGTATATGTACCATTGGTTTTGGGTATGGAACAAATATTAACCTCACCCATACAATGGTTTTTAGAGGCCAGATGGAGATGGTTTGTATGAACGCTATGGACACGTGACCTAATCCTTTAAACAAATCATTCGATAGTCAAGGTGATTCTGAATTTGATAGTAAAATATTTAAAAAATGGAAGCAAACTGCGCTTGGGACAGAAATCACCGATCACATCGTTAAAGTATTATGGCTCAGTTTGGTTTTACTATTAAAGCATGCTCCACACCTACAGCTGAATCTGTCAGATGGATCGACAATTAAATTTGAACGCAGATTTTGCAAATATTACAAACATTAACTTTGACATAAGAGAAAATAGCACAATGCGTTTATTGGAACGCACAATATCTATATGAGCAATTACTAAACTGGCTCGGTCAATTACATAGTTTAATGATTGAATATTATAATAAAACGATAGTATATCACGAATTTAATGCACAACTTTATAAATCAATAAACCCATGCTAATGAATTAGAATATACTGTACTTGATTTCTTCATTCAAATATTTTAAAATTTTCCAGTCGTAAATGATTTGACTGTGTTTTAAGAGGAGAGCGCTATTTAGACGATATTTTATTATATTTTTTATATTACAGGCCGTAGCTAAAGTGACAAAGTTATCCATAATTAGCAAAATCACAAAGTGGCACGGCTTAACTTCCCCCTCATTGACACCGAGCTGCCTCCATGGTTAATTTAATTGTCTTTTTTTTTTTATTAGTATCATTTGTTTTCATTCTGGGGGAATAGGGAGTGTCCTCTTATTATACCAAGGAAAAATTAACGCCGCATTAATTTCAAAGTATGATTATGAGTGTATCCTTACTGTTAAATCTATGAAACCTCACACAATCAATAATATTAGTATGTGTATTTGTGCGTTATACTTCCAAATTTAAGTAAATTCTGTCATGGTTTTTAAAAGATAGAGGAAAAAATATGAGTCATGCGCCATATGAATTTTGAGTGGAATCCAGAAACTTTTTTCCTCCTGGGTGTAAATTTTTCTGTTGATCTTAACAACATCACAAACAACAACATTGCCCCAAAATTAGATGAAATAAGAAGAGATATCGAACAATGGTCCTGTCGAGACAACATCGATTGGAAGAATCTCAATAATCAAATCACTTGTTTTAGCAAAAATTGTACATTTGTTAATTTCTTTTCCCAACCCCACAAGGAAATTAATAAAAATCCTAGAACAAATATTTTATTAATTTATATACTTGGTATGGTAGACATAGAGCAATTCAATACTGCTTTAAACATTTCATGGTTTAGTCGAATAAATAGCGAAAACCACACATGGAGAAATCTCCTCTTTAAAATGTATCCTAAATTCAGCTTACTTCCCAAATTTGGTCCTCATTACATTTCAATCTTTTAAATCAGGAAATACAAAATACCTTTTGGAATGATGCATTTCATTCGTTAGTCATTTCACAGTGCTGTTAGAATTGACTCTTAATCCAAGTTTAAGTCTCATAGTTTCATGTTTAATAATGATATGCATATTAACAATAAACATATATGTTTTAAAGTGTTCTCTGATAGTGAGATATTTTTCATATTCCGACTAAGGCACCAATTTAATAGAGCTTTCCTTTCTTATGAGGAATTTAAGGTCAAATAGAACATGAGTATTTTTTTATTTTTTTTTACTTATTTTTCAACTATAGAGGCTATCAAACCTTTTGAAAGAAAATTGAATCTCAATTTGGAAGGCGAGCAATATCCAGCGCAATACCCATACTGACTGATCCAAAAATCAACAAAAGGATCAAGCTCTTATTACACAATATTGACACATCACCTTGCAATTCCTAATGGTGTTGTAAAATGGCAAAGTAATACATGTTTAAATCAAAACAATTGGCTAACCTACTTTCAGCATTCTAATAATACCACAAATGATAAAAAAAGAAATTGCTTTTGTTTCAATTTTGAATATTACACAACATTCTCACTACAATAAAATATGTAGCAAAATACAACTCTAATCAAATTAAATTATGTGAATTCTGTAAACAAGAGGACGAGACTATTATACATTTACTATGGGAATGTGAAATTGTGCGAGAATTCTGGGTTTCACTAACAAATTTATATTAATAATCGTTGTATCCACGCAAACAATTTTGCTTCTGATCTCAATTTGGCTATTCTGGGTAAATCCGACTTTACAAAAACAGATACAATATGTGAATTAATTATTATTTTGGCAAAACAATTTATATCGAAGGTTAAAAGCATTACTCGTAAACCAATTCCCTTTAAAGCTGTACTGTTTCGAAGATACAAAGTTGAAAGGGAAATGAGTGTGAGTCTGCAGGTCTTGTACAACTTTCACATTACATGGGCACCTTATGTAAATCTGTTTGATTCTACAGCAAGAAACGTTCGAGGTATATGCATTTTGATCACAATATGTAGAACATGATGATAATTAAATGTGCTATAATTTGTTATTGTGCCCATCTTCATTTTCATCATCATTAACACACTGTCATCACCATTTGCATTTTTGCACTACTGCTGTCGATATCTTTGGTTGTTGTCAATTACCCGAGTGCTGTGGATAACAATACAAAGATATATTATCATCCATCTGTGATTTGTTATAAACGTAAGCAGGTTCATTGAGTTCTTTGAATTGAAACGTAACAACTTACTATCTCATCATCATCCTGTTTTCTCATAATAAATAGCTCAAACTACATGTAAAGCTATCATAATTTTCATGGATCACAACTTTTCAAGATTCCCTCTGCCTTTTACTCTGTGAATACCTTTGTTTCTCCTTGCTACTTAGTATAATAATATGCTATTCATCTTTCGACCCTAAGGAGAAATGCCAATGTAGATGCTAACCAACAATAAGAGAAAATAAAAATGATTGACAGCCTATGTTCGCAACAAACATTATCACCACCATCATCACCATCATGATCACCATTTTTATGATATAGAATTTGCTACAACCATCACCATTGCTTACAAAAGGTTCTGTTCAATACTTATATTTTGATTATATAAGTTAAATTCTATTGATGGTAACCTGGTAGCATCATCAAAATCAACGTCATAAATATCTATACCGGTATATTATGTTTTCAACCCTCATTTCAAATACTGTTGTTGTTGATAATAAAAAATATGAGCCACGCTATGAAAATCTCTTGTTCAAGTTTGGGCGAGATTTTCTCATTTTCATCCCCTTACACCATTGATCAGGAAATATGAACTTTCAACGATGATAGCGGAATTTCCGTTTAATCTCTTCAATTTTTCATAAACACCAAGATTCGCATTTAGATCTATAATTAATGGAATTTCAAACCATAAAACGGAAACATTAAAACTTTTGAAACAAATTCGAGGCCTCTGAAACAATTCAGCAATAGCCACGACATAATGAATAATCCAAAACATACTGATAAGCAAAACTTCCAAATTGTAGGTCTAATACAAAACAATATAACGTATTAAAACTTGTCTGTGACGAGCATCGACTGGGATCTAACTTTATTTCCATTTGTGGTTTGGGGTTACGTTTTGCTTCATACGTTTTTGATAACTTTTCTAGTCGGGGAGA
>JASKDV010213126.1:0-19359 GCA_032466395.1 Aegires albopunctatus | reverse complement strand
TAAAATACACAGAGTGCTTAACACAATATAAAATATTTGTGAAGCATTATGAAATATAAAAAGATACTTAGATTGTAATAACCCAACAATGTCAATCTAAGTATCTTTTTATATTTTATATATATATATGTGTGTGTGCGTGTGTGTGTGTGTGTGTGTATGTGTGTGTGTGTGTGTGTGAGAGTGTGTGTGCGAGTAATTGCCATGAACAAAGCAAAAGCAATTTGAACCAGAGACATGTTACGTATTCTATACTCTCCTATGTCTATGATTTGAACCTAGTCCTTTGATCAACGGTCATTTAGATCTTATTTTTCTACTACCTCTTTAGCGTCAGGAATATTTTCACCTTATATTTTTTAGAGTTTTTAAAGATGGCGATGGCCTAGGCGGTTCTGAATCACAGATCAACGGCAAGTTCCTTGGTTGTCTAAAGTATCCACATAATGGAATGACATGAGGCACTATGTACTATATATAGATCTATAAATCTAGATGAATCGATCTAGATATCTAGACTAGATCTAGAATCTAGAGATCTAGATTCTAGATTTACTCCAGTGACACAGCCATAAAACACCATTCATGATTTGAAAAATGACTGCTTTTAAGAGAAAACATGTTCTTGTCTGCGTTTAATATTTTAAATATTCACATAAATTAGTACAGTGGTCTCCGCCTTAGAATCCAGAACAGCGGGTTTGTACAGGCGGAGTGGGTCCTTAGCCTCTATATCTTAGGTGATGTGAAGATTTTTAATGTTTATAATCTCTCTCAAGAATAACATTATGTCATGACCCAGTCTTCTTTGACAAGGTTTTGATCTCTCAGTTTTGTTTCTTTTATTTGTTTATTAATTTTTTTCCTGATATTACATGGCAGGGGGGGCTACTCCCTCAACCAAAAGGTACTCTCCCTCCCATACCACTAAAATGTCAAAACAAACTTTCTGATAGGCAGCCACTACGAGGCGCGCGCCGCGCTGCTCATGACACAATGCGAGGCGCGCTGCCGTGTTGCGCAGGCCATCCGCCATGGCCTTCCTCCGAAGCGCGTACAACCAGAGTCGCGCCATACGTGTTATACGCAAGACCGCCACATCGGGTTTCCTGCGTCTCGCGCGAAGCTCAAAGGCTGGGCTCAACTGGCTGTCTGCCGTCTGTGTTGCCTGGCTATCCTATCATGTTGCAAATGCAAGATAAAGATTAAATTTTAATGTAGGTCTAGGCCTTTAAATAGTATCAAGCAATCAACACCCACAACCGATACTGCAGTAAACAGCTAGAGTCTAGATCTAGATATTAGATCTCTTATTAATATTGTACAGACTGGGGTCAAAGGAGAGAGAGAGACTAGCCTACTCATTCATAAGCCCTAAATAGGCCGGGATCTAGATCTCCATAGATCTAAATAAAACAGTTAAATTTTTGATAGGATTCCTTTCCACTGAGCTTTCACATCATAACCATAATTTGTTATCAATCATCGGCCCCGATCTCCAGACTACGATTGCTTCGAATGAAAGTGAAAGAAAGATGACCGTGCTGGCCTGACATTATCTGTGTCAAAGTCAAAGATAGATCTAGATTTCTTTTTTTTTCCTTTTTGTGTGAATGATACTGTATTAGATCCAGTACTGATAGTGATAGGCTAGCTTTTGTGTGACAATGTCATTGTCGAAGTAAAAAAATGTAAACCCCGCTGAGGTCGAAGTGCCATAAATAATTTATTTTTTATTAGATTCCTTTCGCTGAGCGCTGCAACAACTTTCTGTATTATAATCTGTCGTTTGAAACAAAAACTGGCAGCGATCTTTCACACAGTTGATTATTAAAGAATATGTTAAATCTTCTGACTCCTAACCATGCCTGCTTTGAATGCGAATGCCAGGCCGGCCAGTTCCGATTGCGCATGCGTCAATAGCATTCACACCTTTATGTGGGAGAATTCCAAGGTTCGCGCTCCCTACGACGCCCTGGCCGGACAACAGTGCTTCGCGCAATTGGATCGCGCTCTGCGCAGTCAAGTGATTGATCTATATCTAGATAAGATTGTCAAAAGAAATGAAGAGAGATGGAAGGATACAAAAACAAGAACTAAACTACGATATAATGTAGCCAAGTAGAATCTCGATCTAGTACTTTATAAATTGTAGATAGATCTATCATTCATGTCGTATTTTTCAATAGTAATAATAGTAAAACTACTAGATCTTGATCTAGATCTAGTACATTGTACTAAGTGCCTAGAATTCTCCCGAACTTTCACTTTAAGCTTACAGGAATTGGACGTTTTGAATCTCACGTGAACCGGAGAAATTTCAATAATACCTCTTATAAAAAAAAAGATTAATACAGAAATGGTGTGTCAACATGTTTATTCTCTTTAGGACACCTTGCAATTTTTGCTTTTTTTTGTATGCAATTTTTGGGATTTCAAAATGCAAATTTCCACGGGGCCAGATTAACAATACTACTGAATATTAATGGTAATTTTAAAACAGCTTTAAGCAAATCTTTATACTTGAGTTTTAAAATGAACAAGAAATACACCTCAAAGTTATTTATGCTCCCATCTGACAGCGTCATATCCATTGTGACTCCCCGTACTAGAACCCGATTCAACACACTGAAAATAAAAATTAACAAGAATTTTAATGAAAACGGTACTGACACTGACATCTTGAATTTCAAGCAGAAATTTTAAAGAGAGCAAAGACATGGGTTTGGTATATGGAAATCTGAAAGTAAGCAGAAGGTTTACTGAAACATACATTTAAAAATTTAACATCACCATCAAAATAGACCAGTTATAAAGCTGACACATAAAGAAATAGAAGAAATGGAAGAACACCAACAAATTTCCATTAAATAAGATATTAATTAAATTGAAATTAAACTACACTAAAATTGCATACCATAAAAATGTATCGACCAGGATATTTTGGTAATACAAAAACAACAATGATAATGATAATATCTAAACAATTCCCTTACCATGCTTAATTTATCTATCAAAATAATAATTCTCAATTTATCCGTAAAAAAACCATCAATCAAGAGATTATATTATATTATTGCCAAAAACAACAAAAGTCAGCCAATTACATTTAAAATTCTTATTTGTTGACAATGAAATGGTATATATAGCATTTGAAAGATTTAAATAACAAACATGTTAGATCTTAAAGTTTTTACCCTGTTGAAATTGCAACATCTACTCTCCAATCAAGATGTTCTATTGATGGAAGACGAGGTCGTTTTGATTCTAACTCTCTATCAATTTGTGGGCGAACTGAACCAAAGACACAGGATACTAGAGCATCATGAAATTGTTCTGGTATGCTGTAGAATTAAATGATAAAAGTGATAATTAATAAATGATGTATATAAGTAGAACACGGCTGTGGTGGAACTTATGGTTCCAGAAGAAAAATCCTGCTTAGGCGAGTTCTCGCTATAGGCATGCAAAGGGTAATTACCGGGAAAATAATACATGTAGGCCTACTGCACTACGAGGTGGGGGAAAAAAAGCTTGAAAGATAGAAAGTAAGAAAGATAGAAGAAAGAAGCGTGTGTACACGTGTGCACAACTTATTTGTATGTGAGAACTCGACCCTTAATTCGAGTGAAAAGCATTTTCTTTTCTCTTTGATGGAAGCCGTCTTTTCCTGGGTCTTGTTGCTTGTGCTGTCTAGGCCTATTATTAAAAATATATTATACATATGCATCGTA
The DNA here is from genome assembly GCA_032466395.1 of Aegires albopunctatus. Classification (NCBI taxonomy): domain Eukaryota; kingdom Metazoa; phylum Mollusca; class Gastropoda; order Nudibranchia; family Aegiretidae; genus Aegires; species Aegires albopunctatus. The sequence continues at coordinate 15,625 of JASKDV010213126.1, read as the reverse complement.
CCAGCTCTGTAGAACTGGTAAAGTGGATGCGTGCGCATCAACCATCCCAAGTAACCAGGAACCGGAATAATGCACTACACGCTCTCCTCTTTTTACTTTTTTTTTTGACTAATCTAGGCCTATGGCACATCACTTTTAGGGTGGCTCGTGTAGCCTACATACATGTATGACGCGTTCATGTTCTACTGTAGTGCCCATATCCATCATGAGAAATCTTAACAATAAAACACCAGTTGCAACAGATAATATTAATAAAGATCTAAAGGAGTAGACAAGTTTACCTAATTGATTCTGTGATCGAATACATCAAAGAACATCTCCTACTTGGCCACGGCGACTCGGTGACATCATACAAGAAGCAGGTTCATTCCCCTTGACTTATGCTTGTGAATCCCTGTAGGAACATAGGGCCTCAGTAACACTCCTCCATCTGACACGGTTTTGGGCAACCCTTCTCAGTTTTGGCCATGTCCACCCAGAGGCTTTTATTTCCGCCTCTGTACTTCGCCGCCATCATTGTTTAGGTCAGCCTACTTTGCGCCTTCCCTGAGGGTTCCAGTCTAAACTCTGTCTCGTTATGTTGGACTGCGGTTTTCTCAGTGTATGCCCAATCCATCCCCACTTCCTCTTTTTAATTTGGATGTTGATTGGGATTTGACAAGTGCTTTTCCACAATTCATCATCTGATATGGTATCTGGCCATCTGACTTTCAGGATATATCTAAGGCATCTATTTGTAAATCTATTCATGTTGCTGTTTGTGGTACTCTATGTTTCATTCCCCTAGCCCTCTGCATTACCAGATTTTTCATTTCTTTCCTTCGTAAGTATCTTGTTTATGTCTTACTGGGTTCACATACTTAATCTCTTTAATCAATGTTCATCAATCAAGGAGGCTCAATTATTATTATTATTATTATTATTATTATTATTATTATTATTATTATTATTATTATTATTATCATTAGGCCTATCATCATCACCAATATTATCATTTTATATAAATGATACATTATACAGGCTACTTTTTTGTTTTTCATTTATAATCTAAAAAAAGAGCATGGAAACTTACTGTAATTCTTGAAGATCAAGGATAAAATTCTGAAAGGAAATTTCAAAAACAATTAGCACAAAATAAATAGGCTGAATAAAAACAAACTAAATCAAGCCCCTGTTTCCATTTATAAATAATGAAATAAATCATACAATTTATTTCTAAGACTTCCTCTGTGAAAATATGGGGCAATTAAATGAAATGTGCCGTCTCAAATAATGTTTTAATTCTTAAAATCTATCCAGAAGAAACCTGTGTTAAACTGCAATTCAAGAAACTGTTACTTTTATTTTGGAATAAAGGGTATGAAGCAATGGGGTTTATATAAATAACAATAATTGTAAACATGTAGCACATTAAAGTATAACCCCAAGAGAGAAAGACAATTTTCATACAAAGAAAGAAACGAAAAAAATCTAGTGAAACATATTCCGGTTTCAACGTACAATAATATCTAAAAAAAATTAAACAGTTTTGATTTCTTTTCAGTTAACATTTTTTTGTCATAGTTATTTTTAACAGCTTTCTAGTATGTAATAATAATATCAATTACATACAACCAAGCTTATCTATGAATTATATAATTACAGTATCTTTCACATGAAAATCAAACGTAAAATTTACGAAATTTGAAAACTTTTAGAGATCAAATTTTCAAAGACGAGCAGGAAAAGAAGAAGGATAGTATCAATATTAAAAGACTAATAAACATCAATTTTACATTAAGATTTACCTCTTTCTTTAAGGATTCACTGGGAATTCTTAAAGCCTTTATTAGTAGTTTATTAGTACCACAGAATACAACTGCTAATTTCTCTTCACTAAATTTTTCACTTATTAAGGTCTTGATCTTTTCATATTTGGGCTCTCTGCCTTGAATTGATGACACAACAACTGTAAAAAATAAATTTTAAACATTAATTCCAGCATACTGAAAATAAACAAAGTGATAATATTCTAAGAGGAGACAAAGAGGCTTTGTATAAGATCGAGCAGATTTATTCAAAAGAAAAATTGACCTCAAATTTTTAAAATAAAAATAGCCTACACATCACTTGTCATTGGGACTATAAAGTAAGAAAACTAGGCCTTATAGATTTGATAACATCAAATTGTCAATCTTGCCCCTTTAAAAGAATGTATTTTGTGCCATATAATGATCACTGTCCCCCTTCTTCAAATAAACTGACACAACTCAACTGGGTTGAGTATTACTGTCAATACGCCAAAAAAAATAATAAAAAATAATAAATAGGCCTATATGAAGATTTGAGTATTTCATATTGTAGCTTATAATGTTTAAGATTATCAACGCTTTCACAACTTCTAATATTAGGATTCAATTTATTCTACAATTTAGCAGTGCTAGGGAAGAAAGAATGTCTATGGCAATCATTTTTTGAGACAGGGATGTTAGATGTCTGACTATTATCAGAGTTCCTAGTTTTCCTATTCTATTACTTTTATTTAGTTCATTTTTATGGGGATATCTATTTGATTGTTAATTGCTTTTAAGAATATTACAACTTTATTTCTAGCTCTTTGTTCCTCTAAAGGTGTCCACTGCAACCATTTCATGTTATGTATTGTGCTACCATGTTCATATGAATAGTTATTAACATACACTCGTGCTCGCCAAATAAGAAAATAAAAATAAAAAATGAATACAGCAGCTTCTCAGTTTTTGAATAATATAGAATGAAATTTAATTGCAAGCTATTTTTCCAATAATTAATAACAACATATAAAAATAAATAATATGAAAAAATAAAATGACATTTGACAGTTAATTAAATAATTGTTTTTAAAAATTAATGACCAAAATGCAAGTAATGATGGAAAGCGCTGTTTAGACATATTTTATTGTAGTGACGGGTAAGAGTGTTAACCTGCCTACCTGACTCATCTCTTAGTCAAGTGTGTATTACAAATGACCAATCAAAGCGGCCTTGGAAATTTTTTCGTTGATTACAAAGCGAAGTACATTCATCGTACCACCATCATAAACAATGCTATTGTTTCGGACCAAAAAGGGGTGAATGGATTAGCCAATCACAGACCTACAGGGGTCAAGACAGTGAGAGGAGTTTTATGCAACAGCTGCTGTGAAGACAGCTGCAGGCGAACCAGGTCAGCAAGTTCATGGGGAACAGACAGCTATGCTACGTTTTAGATCGATATTCTACGGTTTAAATTAAAACAAGAAGCAATATTCTACACTATTCTTTGAAACGGGTCATTCCAGATGGCACGACATTTACGCTTTTAAATTTTACTGTTGCCCTTAATTCCCATTTAATTAGGTCTTTTTCTACATTTTGACCACTTGTGTTCTTGGATCTCACCATTTTATTATTTTTATAGGGGCCTAGGGCCTACTTAAAAAATGAATTTTGGGGGTTTTGTGAAATTTTGACATATTCTGCGTTTTGGATTTAAACGGCAGAGCGGTAGTGTAAATCTATACTCAAAGTAAAGCCATAGTCCCAGAATCCCCAGTGTCACAGAATCTAGGCCTAAATGCAAAAACACCACTCCTGATCTGAAAAGTGGCTGATTTCAAGAGAAAATAAGTTCTTTTTTGTCTAAAGAACTAAAACATACGTAAGCCGGTAAACTCTGCACCCGACCCTCATTTGACCATAATAATGAATAATTTATTCAAACATCAAACCGATCATGCTTTTATGACATTTTTTAGTATTTACTGCTTAGTGTGTCTTAATCAAATTATACATTACAATCAAATTTGTAAAAATAACATAGATCTAGATCTAGATGTGTGATGGTAAGAATAGACAAAAATAGCTAGATCTAGAATCTAGATAGTTATGGAGTAAAGATCTAATCTAGATCTAGATCTAGATCTATATGTTAATTTTACGAATTTGATTATAATGTATAATTTGATTAAGAAACACTAAGCAGTAAAAAAAATGTCATAAGAAGTGTGATCGGATTGATGTTTGAATCAATAAATTTATTATGGTCACGTGAGGGTCAGGTGCTGAGTTTACTGTCGTGTCTATAAAACATTCACTATAGCCTAATAAGGCTCAATGAAAATAAGTCAGCTGAAAATCAGGCGCTGCATCATTGGACGTATTAAACTGTGTGACCTGGGGTACATACTAGATCTAGATATTAGATCTAGATCTATATTCTAGAGCAAGATCTAGATCTAGATCTAATATCTAGATCTAGATGTCTAGGCCTATAAAAATATGAAATCTTACTTTTCAATATATTAGTAAATGTATCTTTCTCAACAGACGGTAGAATCTTGATCATTGTTTGGATCTCTTGAGGCACTCTAGCACCTACAAATGATGTTCGATCAAGATTTACACTCCCACCACCCCCTTTGACTTGTATGATGGACATTGTTTCTAGAATAGTCAATTCTCCACTCTAATTCTAATGTTTGTTCACAAAGGGGCGGCTCCCCTCACTTCAAATGAATGTTACACCAGTCTGATCAAAGGCGACAATGGCGTGGCTCTTTTGACAATTTCTTTCTCACTTATAATTGGTTCTGTATTATGCTAACACCATGATGTAATATCGTCAACATCCTTTTAGTTTAGAAAAGCCATTTCACACCAGTCTCTGAAAATCATCACGAGACCCATCTAGTAATCTCGACTGAACATCTTCCTCAGATCGATTTGCTTTACTTGTTGAAGCGAGACAGGATTCTAATTTCATATATCACAAGCCTACTTGATATTACCAAATGACCAAAATTGTTGGCGTAGGTCTACTGGTTTGATTTCATATTCCTTGCGCCCTGCCTGCCTAGTAAAGTGCCTAGCATAATAAAAATCTCCAATTGCAATGTTGATTAAAACGAATAAAATTACACAAATAAATGGAGAAAAAAAAAATGGAAAATAGATGGATAGCATTGTCCAGATTTTAATGGGACTTTTAAACAGCAATGTGTTAAAAGAAATAATAAAGCAGAAGGGCCTTGCAATAACAATTAATTGTGTCTAGGTAACGGAGATAAATTTTCAACTTCTTGAACTTGAAGCTGATATTAGCGCAGGTCTCTTTGAGTCCTCTTCGCCAAGCTGTATAAACTGTATTGTGTGCAATCATTGCTAATTTCTATTTTTTATTCAGATCGGGCTGAGCTAGGGGGGAACCTGGAAGCCACTTATAATTATATGTTAAAAATAAAATTTATTCATGATTCTGATTTTTTCCTCTCATATTCCGTTGAGTAACATGTTATTTAGCTAACTTAAGTTACCAATATAATTCAAGCATTCATTTGGAACCGTCTCTAGTGATGTATTCATTAGCATAATGATTATGTTATGGTTATGTAATCCCAAATTCTTATTTGCGCGTGCATTGTGATTAAATTTGATAACACTGATAGTAGTGAATATATACAATCTACAACAATACATGTCAACCGGAATTAACGATGACTTAGGTATAAATTAGGGACGTGACAACTCCCCCTCCTCTTCGAATGATCCTTGAAGTCAGGGGCCCCCAGAGATTGGAGGCCATTAAAGATTTTCACTTGAAAATTTTGTCAATTTTTCTCATTATTTTGATTCATCATTTTTCTCAACATCTATCAAATGTGAAAACAAACAAACAAAGAAACCCAAACAAAACAACAAAAGATTAGGCTGTTTAATTATCCTTTGTTGTAAACTAGAATAAAGACCTAAATACATGACATGTGTATATAATATACTTAAAAATGAAAAATTAGTAAGCTAACTTACCCATAGGAAGTTTTATTTTACCTCTGTACCCAGAAGGCAGAAGGCCCCAAAGCTGCAGAGGATACAGTTAAATTGGCTAATATGGCGTTGTTTAGATAGATCGAGATATATTTTTTCTCTCGAACTTAAATTGCGTATGAGTGTGTCGAGCTTGATCCCAAAGCATCAAGTACTCCAAGTTACTCCAACATCACAGCTAAAGACTGCATGTGGCTGTCATGACCTAGTGGTACATTTGGACTGGTGACCGAAAGGTCCCAGGATGGAATCCTGGTTGGGCGCGATGTTGAGTTATTGGGAAAGACTCTTTACCTGCATTTCCTCACCGTACCCAGGTGTAAATGGGTACCTGGCTATAAGTTGGGTGGGGGGGGGAAAGAAGGATTTTGGATTGCAACGGCTTGCCAGGGAAACTCTGCAAAGCGCCTTGAGCACATGGAATGGAAACGTGCTATATAAGAACGCTCTTTACTCTTTATGAGAGGTTAAAGTAGTCTTCGCTCCATAAACGTTTTGGTAGGTACCGGTAGGACCACTAATGGAAAATGCCCTCGTTTAAGAATAGTGAAGTTCGAATCAGGTTATATTTTAAAACTAAAAAAGAAAGAAAAAATCAAAGCAAAAACTCTGGGGGGTATCTAATTCTAGATCTATATTATAGGTGTCTACTGACTGAATTATTCCAACAACAAAAAAATTAGAAAAGAAGTGAAATACAAAGCTTGACATAAAAGTAGGACGATGTCACTGTCAGACAGCTTTTCATTGGTCCGGGGTCCACCTATCCTAAAACGTCAAATCTCGCTAGGTACACCCCGGGGTCCACCTATCCACTTCCTTACACTTTAAGAAAGTTTTATACTAAGTTATACACAGTTATAATATATGAAGAAGATAACCCTTTAAAAATGATCGCACCATGTTTCTGGATAATTCCGATCGGTTTGAGTGAGAGCCTTATCGTAAAAACAAGAATAAAAAATAATTTGCGTCTATTGTTTCATCAAGACCTTGTACCAAGTGGCCACCAAGGGCCTTAACTCATTGAAGGGATACGGTACATGTATCTAAAATTAAAATGTGCAAGCAAGTTGGAATAAACTTCCAAGAAGTTGAGTTGAAGAAGAGCCCATTGTACGTATGTACTTAAAATTAAAAATAAATTTGGAAACCTTGAACTATTTTGACGATTTCAATTTGTTTTGAAAGTACCATTACCATGAACTTATAAAAGAGTTTATTTGTTTATTTTTTCACCTTATTTCGAGAATAAAATCCTTCCATATTTTTTAATTAACTATTTAAGTCAATCAAAATTTGCAAGTATAATATAACTTTTATTATGCAAAGATGTTTGTAATATCATTTTTTGGATGATTTATAACATATTGAGTCAATTTGTAAAATTAATCCATACTTCAGGGGCCATAACTCAGTGAGGTGACACATTAGATTTGGCAATGTTGAAATACATACGTATACTTTTAGTTTTAGCTGTTCATTCTTTCATGCAAAGTTTGATACCTTGGATTTTACTGATTATGATGATTTGTTTTAATAGTTCCATGATAGTTATTAGTACATTGGATTATTTTTATTTCTTGATTTGAGAATAAGCCATTTGGTTTCAAAAAGATTCATTTCAAGTCAACTAAAACTTTCAATGATGTAACTCATGCAATAATCATTACATGTATATCCTTTTCAAACTGCATCTTATCCCACCAGTTTTCTGGATGATTGCTAGCATTTCAAGTATACATATTAAAGAATACAGTGGAAACCATAAATATATAACAACAGGCCCTGGAATAACAAGGATTTTATAAATTCCCACTTGTAACTTGTAATACTTTTATTTTCTCTTTATCTTTAGTAAAATTTATCAGTTATGCATAGCAGGGACCCATCAGGCATCATCTCTTATAATTTAATAGGGATTCTGAGTCGCACCTACCTAATTATTCCCCCCCCCCCATGTATTATTATTACATGTACAAGCGATGTGGTAATCATAACTACAGAAAGTTGTAGCTCTTCTAAAGCAACAAATGGGGTGATGGGGGAGGGGCAAGGCTACACGTAATATGTGTAGCCTTGGGGAGGGGGGATGGAGAGGGTGTCGATCCAATAAGCCGTCAAACGAGGAACTCCTCTCCTAGTACATGTACTTACTAGTAGTCTTAGCTGATTCCTAGACATGAGAGATACTGAATGTGAAAACCAGGTAGACCGGAATCCACCAATCTTGGTTCATTTGTGTGTACCCAGGGGGGTGGGGGGTAGGCTCGGCCTGAAGCCTCCTGCCGCATGGTCTGTTAGTATTAGTAAAATAGTAGTGTTAACCAACAAGTAAAGTAGGCCAAGGCTAGGCTCGTGAGACAAAAAGAATGTCAACACAATGAACAATAAAAATGAACACACTCTTCAATTGATGAACAGCAAAGTCAGTGAGAGCAAGCCTGACTGTGTTGCTGCATCATCGTAGTCTTAACATTTCCACTTGTAGTGTACTAGTAGTACTAGCTTAGGCCTAGTGTCCAGTGGCAGTTACACAGTACTCGCTCGTGTCTATTCACTAATTACATTCATTATCATCTTCCCTGTCTGTGATGATAGCGATAATGGCGATGTTTGCTGATTTTCCATGAATATCTGATATAACACTAACAGGGATTTTGCTTTGGTCCCACCCACAGATTTAAGAGTTACCATCCCTGCTATATTTTATATCAGGTTTTCACTGTATCTGTAATTTTTCTCTCGAATTTTTGTACTTAAAATTTAGCAAACAAATTGTATTGTCTTTAAGAGTCCAGTCTACCTTGTGCAAAATATAAAAGTTTCGGGATGGAACATGGATAATTTTTTCTTGAATTGAGAAAAACTGTTTTAGTTTTAATTAAAATATTTGATCAGATCAACTACAGTATACTATATGATATGTCGACATATTTTCCAGTTACGGATTTTTTCCTTCAATATCTTTACTTTATTAACTTAATTTTTCTTATAATTATAACGTCTGTATTTTCGGCCTACTCCAAGTGGCCGGAAATGGGTTCCATATGAAGCAAATTCTCCGCCTCGAGGGGAACGTTCACTGCTACTGCTACAATATAAACATTAACATCCTCGGTTTACAAGATTTGCTGTTGGAAGCACTGGAAGTCATAGTACTAGTAGTAGTGTAGAAGTAGGCTTTGTCTTTGGGGAAGGATAATGACAGAATTCGAATGGCATAGTTATTGGATGGGCTAGTCCTATTATTATTAGTTATTGGATCATGTTTTTCTCTTGTTCTTTTTAAGTAGATTCTAGGAAATCTAATTCTAATCAATCATTGATCATATTATTATTATGGCAGTATTTATTTGAAACTACTTTTTACCAGGACTAGTACAGTAGTAGGCTGGCCTAGAATTAGAATCAACTTTAGTTATTATACATGTAATAATTATGAGTGGAATCAGGTGCTAAGTTACAGAAGAATTTTTCTTTTTGCAACATCTCTTACAAATTATCAGAAATCATGCAAGTGCAACATACTTTTCTTAAAAACTACTTTCCTAAAATATTTCACTACAACTACAATGAACCCGAGGTCCACCTATCTTCTACATTTTTAAATCAGAAAGTTTAGCAAGGGAGTTGTAAAGGAGTTTTTAAGGACATGCATCTTGTACTCGCTAATCGATTGTCCTGCGTAAGTGGAATTGAATTGATACCTCAGATCCCAAATTCTAGGAGGAAATGAAAATATGTAGATTTTAGGAATTTCTATTTCTAGGATATTTTTTTATAGGAGATTCGACCTAGGCTAATGGTTAGTAATTCACCAGATTCTTTTGTGAAAGGATTTCCCATAATTTCAATGGATGCTACTTAGTTCAGGACTTCTTTGTGCAAGTGAAAGCGCTTTTGTGCAGATGGGATGTCTTTGTGATGTACTATTCATTGTTTTTTATTGGCCTTTAGACTCTTCATCATAGCCATTGACGATCACTTACTTTTAGAGCTGCTAGTTCAATGTGTAATCCTCCAAACATGATAACAAAATGTTCATATTTGTCAGGCCATGACCACTGTATTTGTTTAGCCAGTGCATAAAGTAAAAAGTGGTTGGGTTGATCTGCTGCAACTGCAACACTGGAGCCTGTGCTGGATTCAGCAATGAAACTTCTTAGATTCCGCCCAAAGTGTGCTTGATCTCTGAGAAGAAGGAGTGTTGACAGTCCAATCTCAAAATTGAAACCCCTTACTTGAGAGGCATGATGAGCCAACCATGTTAATTTCACAGAATCAACACATTCTGTAAGACACAATTTTTCCAACAACTCAAATTCTTCGGGAGTCAGTGGTTGGTGTTTCATACCAGCAAGCAGGTCTGACATTATAAACTATCAATCGTCGTAGAGTGAAGAATGAAAAGTAAGTGTAACAAACACAGTAGGCCTAGCACAATTGAGCTAGGCTAGACAAAGAAAGAGAAAGGGGCACAGATCAACGCGATAGTCTTGTACTAGAGTATCGCGTTGGCGCAGATGCTTTGAGCATGCCCCTTCTCTACCAATCGTGGTAAGGACAGCAAAGATGACCAAGTGGGAAACAGTCCCACTTCCATACACCTTACATGGGTCAGGGTTGATGCATAGGGGTGGGAAAAGAATGCCACTGTGGCAACAGTTTATTTTAAGTGGATCAAGATCGAATTAGTTGGGATTCTATAAGAAAAAAATCGGGACCGGACGAAACGTTAATTTTAAACAAGAATATATCTTAAGTGACTTTATCTGATGTGGACTGCTCTGTATCATTTATGCCTTCAACACTAACCAGGACACAGGAAGGTTTAGTATGAAAGGATTTATTGTGGAAAAAAAAAAAATAAAATTTATATATGTGTGACATCAACAAAGTATGAACTAAAAAAGAATAGGGTAAAAGCAACATATGTATAAGGAAAAAAATTGTATACAATTAAGAAGGGGAAAAGAGACAGGTAATGAAGAAAATAATAATTCCCCCCCCCCCCCAAAAAAAAAAAAACAACAACCCACAAATAGATGAACACATCTTTTAAATCTAGTCTATAAAAATGAAGCGCTAAGGAGACAACAGTTACTGAGTCAATAAAATTGTTTCCATTGCAGACTTGGTTACATGACGTTTCTTAAACTGACAGATATGCCCTTGAGGGCAACTTAAGCTATTTTGTTAAATTGAAAATGATTTAGTGGTTTGCAGTTTGGTATGTGCACAGCAATGAGTATTTTGGAGACAACCCCTTATTGACATTTCCCTACAAATCCTATGGGTCTAAAATGATTCAAATATGGCTCCTTAATAAGGCAGTACAGTTTTACAGAAGATCTGACAAAAATTTGTGTTAATCTGATGTGATAGTTATACACTAAGCTTGATTTTGTTTCAAAACATTTAGCTGTGATAGTGCTAGCATTACTTAAAATATAAGGACTACTGACTTCAGGGATTTCTTTTACCAATAATTCAAAAAGCCAAATACTAACATCTAAAATGAAAAATGAATAAAAAAAAGTTGTTTCCAAAAACACACAAGCTCATGCAAGTGTGAAATCAGCATTAAAGCTGACCACAATCAACAATGGTCACTTTTTTACTAGTCTTGCCACTTTCTGATCCAGCTGCCTCCATTCTGTCAACAACTTGGTTGTAACCTTCAATTACTTCACCAAATACTACGTGCTTGTTATCAAGCCAAGATGTCTTTGCCACTGTGATGAAAAACTGGGAACCATTCGTGTTGGGTCCTGCATTGGCCATAGACAGCTGGCCTGTAGAAGAATGAGAAAAAGACATTATGATTAAGATTAGGCCTATTCAGGGATGGGGATTAGCTTTGAAAAAAAATCAACAAGATATACCGGTCCGCGAAATGTTAGTAAATAACTTGCACCACACCACATGATATACATCATAACCCCCTATATCTATATGTATAGTGTAATTAGTTATAATCCTTTTAATATCACCTGCCTGTACAAAAATTCAAATGCAAGAAATAGGAAAAATTAAACCAAACATACCAATATTTCACTGACTATAATGATGGTAATAAAATACTAAGACCATAAAGCATAAAACCACGACAACATAATAAACAAACACTTCTGTAGAGGGTAAAAAGAATATGCTAAAAAAAATGTGAGGGAAAATCATTACCTTCAATTAATAACAAATTATATTTAAAATAAATAAATCTTCTTCCGCACATTGAAAAAAAATAAAATCCGCACCCCACCCGCGGAAGAATCCCCATCCCTGCCTTTTGCTAAAAACAATGTAGAGACAGATGCCAATTCTTTAAAGTCAGTACATGCAATATAATAAACCAGCAGACCAGAAAATATATGGTACAGACCAACCTGGTTATATTGACATTGCTAGGATATCAACGACAAACATTATATTTACAGTAAAACCTCGGTTTATTAACGTACTCGCTTCGGACCACAAAAATATTATGATGTAGCCACAGTTACGAAGAAAGTCATGTGATCAATGATAATTTGTTACTCTGTGATGATACATGTACCAGCTAAAACTAAAATGACATGAACTGAATAAACTCCCCCTTTTCCACAAGCACAACTCCCTAACAGGGTGGAGCAAGTCTAAACGTATGATGTAAAATTAAGGATTGCTGAGACTACAATCATCAAAGACAAGTGAAATGAAAATGCCAATCACAATGTAGTCTCATCAGTCTCAAGCTACACACAAACAAACCCCTATCATTGTTATTACAACTACATGTACATGGATTTTAATTGGTTGAAGAAATCATACACGTCATTAGGGGATAGGCTTTACAATGATTGGACAGTGGCGCAAACAGTGGAAGTGAATCAAGACCCACCTCTTGTCGTTACTCTTTGTCTTTCATATTACTGCTACTGTAAATAATGGCCGCTGTTGACGTCGGCTTCTATCTGTACCCAGGTGTCCATCACAGACGACCTCCAATTTCCGCTGATCATAAGATGGTCAGTTTGATTTTTTATTCTGCTATCTGATACCCATGTTGCCTTATGGGTGTTTTTGTGGGGAAATAACGTTCCAGTATAATCACGAGCCCATTCAGTTGACAAAATCAACAAAGTCTTTCTCCATTCTCATTCTGTGTTCAAAGTCCATGCATATCCATTGTCCTCTCATATCCACTGTTATCATTTCCGACCTTAGCATTCGGGTCCCCCATTATGATGATGATATCATTCTTGTTACACCCATTAACTGTTTCCTGTAGTTCTTGATAGAATTGATCTTTCTCTTCATCTTCTTTCTCACTCTTCTGTATTTGGAGTAGAATCTTGCTGTTATGATTCTCTGGTTGATGGGTGTCCATTCCATGAGTGACTTCTTGGCTTGTTGGCTGATCATGATGGCAACACCTTTCTCGTGTAGTATTTCATCTCCACTGTATATGATTGTCTGTTCTGTAGTCATTAGCATCTTTCCTGCTCCTGTCCATCTGCATTCACTAATGCCAAGTATGTCCAGCTGGTACCCCTCCATCTCTCTCGCAATCTGTGCTGTAGCTCCTCCGCTGTACATACTCCCCACATTCCAAGTCCGATGGTGAGGGTTGTTTTAGGGTTTGCTAAGGATCTTGTTGGACGCTGGGCTTCCCGTAGGCTTTGGTCCATCATCGTCATTAATCCGGTTTCGGTGATCCCTGCTCTCCCCTGATGTCCATAGTTTCTGTAACTTGCTAGTTTTTCTGGGAGGAGGTTGTTGGCCTTCTGCCCAACCCCAGACTTGGAGGGCCAGGATTGAATTTGGAGATTCACTCCTAAAAAGGTTGCCTGTCAGGGCTTTTGAGTCCTATCTAGATCTACCCATGGTTTAAAATCAGAGTTTTCCGTCTCCTAGGTAAACTGCCTTTCAGGGCTTACGAGCTCTATCTACCCGGGGAGAGGTTATTTATATAGGCGCCTCGCTTCGTCTAACCATACTGGGCACATGAGGTATTTTTTAAGAACTGGTTTCCCATTTTCAGTCCCATCTCGGCTTCTATGCCTGGTGCCAGTTCAGTCCGCGACTGTTTATTGGTTATTCGCAGCCAACCTCTATATCTAGAGGCCACTCCCCTATCCGCAACCTGGGATCGCGCCCTGGTGGGGGATGGTCGCCCCCCATTGGCCAGGGCAGAAAAGACACCAATGAGTGGAAAAATAGTTTTCAAAGTTGGATAATTACTGGGTATCAAAGAAGATATATCGAAAATCGAAAATGTTTGTCAACCGTAGCTTTGAGCAAATTGATGTGCATCTGGTATCGAGGTGAGAGAACACAATAGAAAATTGGACTCGGACTGTATAGAACCCTTGTAAAGTCTATCCTCCTTTGCAAATGCCACTTGGTATTGACAAAAACAGAGGCAAACAGGTTGGATGCTTATCACAGAAATCAATTACGACCTGTGGGAATGCACTACTCAATAAGAAAAAGTAACAATTCTCTCTTAAAAAACAAAACAAACTTGGTAAATTCAAATACTAAAAGCGAGATGGAGGTTATTAGGTTATATTTTGAAAAGAAACCGAGAAATCCCGGCAAATAAGGCTATGACATAATATTCTACCGATATCCTCAAAACCACCAAGGGAAAGCCGACAACAATATTGCCAATCACACTCAAAAACGGCCTGAAAAAAGATCCCAGGACAAAATATCACATTGAAGTCAAAGACTGATCTTAAGCCCACCATACACTACGCAGATAAAGTTGCAGTTTTTGACTGTCGATTCATAAAGTCTCGATCATAGTGAGAAAATAAAGGCCAATTTTTCTGGAAAAAAATTAATGTGATTTGCCTTATTATGCATGATTTTCCCTCACACCAGCTCGTGTTGCTGTTATCGAATCTACTTAATTACGTCCAATAGTCAGGTTAAGCCATAATGGAGTAGTGATGGAGTAACTGGTGCATGTAGCATGTATCAGATTATACCTGAAAAAATCTGGATAATTTGCCATGTTATCGCGACCTTGCTGAGAGATCACATTTGAACATTTTCATTTACGATTGCTGAAGGTTATTCACGTGGAGCTTTCTGCCAAAAATCAATACAAAACCTCTGGGCTTTTAAAAAAAAATTTTTTTGACAACCTCTTGAAATCAAGCCATGCAATGGTTTGTTTTGATTTTAAATTGAACGCTGCACATGAAAAGTCTTAAACATTTGGTGAATCGTCCAAGTGGTCTCTCAGCAAAGCGGCCCATACACGATTAATTATATTGCGCAATATAATTGTCAATATTCGGAATTGACAATTAAATTGACCAGGTATGGTCAGTTTATTTAGGATCGTTGAAGCTTTGTTCTTTGTGTTTGTTTAATCATTGCAAGGAACGCTGCAAAGGTCAGCAAGTAATCCATCATTAATTGACGATGGACAAAACTGAGGACCTCCTAACCGAGCATTTTCACACCTCCTAGAGATGAATATTGGCACAAAATTGTAGAAAGCATTAAAAATTGGAGTTGTAATAATATTTTAACGACAAGTGCAATATTTGTAGCATAAAGAGCGAAAATGTGTTAATGCATTTCTGACAAGAAACAAGTGGGACTTCGAATGGCTGCCTGTACCATGCGTTCCATTTCCGCCAGCCTATGACTCTTGATAGATCTAGAATCTAGATTATATTCTTTGTATTACAAACGTAAAATGCAACTTATTTGGAACATCTAACACGATTAGATAGATCTAGATTCTATTCTTTACTATTACAAAGGTGAAATGATCTAGAATCTAGAATCTAGATCT
>JASKDV010213115.1:0-10208 GCA_032466395.1 Aegires albopunctatus | reverse complement strand
GTTATTAATGTCGAGTTATATTTAAGCGCCTTGAGACCTAGGTAAAAGGCGCTATACAAATGTACTGTTATTATTATAACAACTTACAGTCATAGCAGATAAAATGCCAGATTCCAAAAAGATACCATGAAGATCTGATCTGCGAAGAGAGTTTACAGAAAATTAATTAGACCAAATAAGTGCACAAATCATAAAGTTTAAAGAAACTTTCAACTACAGGAGGAAGAATACCTCTCTAGTATAAATTGCACTAATTTTGAAATAAAGGCAGTTTTAAAACAACACTCCCTAAACACATATGAAGCAAGACAAAGAACAGAACTAATATTAATATTAGGCTTTACATGACCCTGCCTCCAAGGCATGTTTGGGCAGCCACCCTGCTTAAATTCTATGAATATTCTAAATTTGTCTTATTTCCACACATTGGTTGTAAAAATTAAAGAAAAGAGGCCTCCTTTGACTCATGTTTCTAGTTGTAATTTTTAGAAATTGATTTCTCTGAGAAAATTAGAAAAGAGGCCCCCTTCTTTAACATTAAACAAATATTTATCACTTTCTAAAAAATATATATAAACAAACAAAAAGTAAATAAGAAAGAAAGAAGCCTAACACTCTATAATCAGATAATGTAATAAGATTAACTGATTCAACTCTGCCCCCGGCAGCCAGTCGGGTGCTCATAAATTACCGCTTTTCTACTAATATTTAAAATTCTATTTTTGGAAACATTACAAATGAGGGTCATTCTAACATTAGAATTACCAGTTCATGGGTCGAGAAAGATTGCAAATCAGAGAGTGATAACATGGCGCTGTGCAATGCGGTTCACACATAAAACCTTGTGTACTCGGTCTTAGGATTGAATGAATTAACCCTTACGTTGTCAACTTTGCTAAATGGTGAATCCAGTGACTGTAGCTGTCAGTGCCATGTTCGCCTAAGGCGAATTTGGAATAAAGCTCAATTGAAAGGAAAATACAACTTTCCACTGCATTTTTGTATTCCCGGAGTGACTTCCCTTGGTTCATTAGGAGCTGCTTTCACTTTGTGAATTTTTTCACGACTTAAAAACCCCGATTTGAGCCTTTAAGAACAATTTTTCTAAAGTTTTCATAGGTGATCATTCAAACTGACAGTGAAAATGACATCTATAGGCACGATTCTGCTTCAGGAGAAGAACTTAAGCCTTATAATGAGGTTTCTATCCCTAGGCTTATCTTCATTACTGCTAGAACTAGTTCTAGAATAGATCTAGACGATAATGACACTAGATCTAGCAGTAATGAAGATGAGTCCAGGGATAGAAATGAGGCGATGCTGAGACCAAGGATGGGGCGGGGCACAACAACTTTGCATGAAACCGGATGGAGATGGACATTAATTGATCCAGAAACTAGAAATCTAGAGAATGGCTTGTGAACATGAGTCAGCAGGAGCTAAGAATGTAGATCTAGATCCAGAAGTGATATATACATGATTTTCTTTGTTATATAACCATAATATGTTTGATCATTATAAACTTTCATTTTCAGTATATTCTCATATTCTCCTGTTCTTTCTCACTTATTCATATACTAGAACTAGAATACTTGTGCCTTCAAATTATGTTTGTCATAATAACAGAATACTATCTTAGGTATATTTTTGTAGTGTCAGGGAAACTTTTTGTGGTATTAGAGAGTCAAAATAGGTCAGTTATGTAAAAATAATAAAGAAATTTGCATATTCAAGATGGCCGCCAAGGTTACATGACCTAATTTGCATATCTAACTTTACGAATGGGTAGCCCATCCATTATGTATCACTCCTGGATCAACTTTGCTTGGAATAGTTTTGAAACAGGATTTTCCCCCCTAAAAGTGCTAGTTATTCTGAAACTATCAAAACCCTTGGCAATGGGGATGACATAGGACCCAATATAGGCTGGCAACGTAAGGGTTAATGGTTTAATTTTATATGTTTTCTTATGGTGCCACATTTATAAATGTAAGGAAAGCTATTCTCTTCAAAGGCTGATGGAACAAGATCAAAAATTGTCATCTCAAAGCAAAACAAAAACAATAAAAAAAGAACCCAATAAAATTAAAAATAAGTAAATAACTGCACTTACTTCTTTAGCTGATTCATGACCCAAGGCAACATTTTGATTTTATTCGGTGCTACATGCTTCTTTTGATTGAGTTCACGGTCATGCTGAAATGGTAGAACAGTTATCAGTTGTAAAATGATAAGTCTTCAGTGAAAGGTGACATTTTCAATGCCATCACCATAACAAAGGAAAAGACTGTCAAATATTCATTAATTCAAATCGACAAACTACGAAGGAAAAAAAGTTATAAAATGCATCATATGGATAAGAGAAAGAAAAGGAAAAATTGACTCACATTGGCCGCCTCTTTCATCTTAACTATGAGATCTGCAATGAGATCATCATTATCATTAATCATATCGACGTCTTTCCGTTTCCTTCTCGACTTTGACTGTTCTTCTTTCCTGCGCGCCAACATCAAATCAAAATCAGATGCAAAAATTCTGAGGGGGGAGGAGGAAAGTGTTCAATAGAAAATTATCATTGAAACCATGTGACACAACTAGCCTCATCATCTAAAGTTTACATAATTTCTTCGTGTATAGAAACACAGCCAATTGAACTTCGAGGATAATATAAATCATTTTCATTATCATATCAGTGAGTCTTACTTCATTTGAAGTTTTCGTGTTTTCAACAGTAACTTAATAAATGTAGCCCAAAATATTCCATGAATTCCTCGTAGGGAAATTCCAAGTGGGAGCTAATGATAGCATTTGGGTAAATGAAAAATGGTTTTTTTTTTTTTTTACTTTGCAGGTAGAGAGACCGCAAACTATACAAATATTGATTTGTCTCTTGGATCCTGATTAAAACATAAAATGCTAAGACCAGCATTGCCATCGATCTTACTCGCCATCTGCATCCTTTCGCACACCAGGGTCATCGTCTGAATCTGGGGCTTGCTCATTGTCATCAACAACTCCGGTTGCTTTTTGATTGTCATCGTCTTCATCATCAGATTTGATTGCTGAAATTTTTTTTAAGAAGATAAGAAATATATTAACAATGTATATATCTTCAACCTTTTACGTCTATTATCCATCAAACTTTAAAGGGCTGAATGGAATGAAAAATGGAACACCTGTTGTACATTCATCAATTTATTTCATTCGTGTCTAATTGTGGCATGAGAATTTTAGTATGTTTGTTTTACTGACCTGCCACCAAATATCATTATTATTGTACTAACCCAAATGGAATGTGCAACAAATAAAGAATAATAATATAATGCTGTAAACAAAATGGAATATGCAACAAATAAAGACTATATTTTGTAAACTAAATAGAATAATAATCAAGTCAAAATCCAATGTGAAATAACCCCTTAAACGTTTTATCTAATTTCTTTCCTTTTGGAAACCATCACAACAAAGATAGAACAAATCACACACACACAAATAAATAAATAATTAAAATGAAAACACCCCACTTCCCCTTTTTCCTTTAAAAAAAAAAAGAAAAAAAAAAAAAAAAGCTCTTTACCCGTTTTCTTTTTTTTATCTTTCTTGGGCACCTCACTGTTGTCAAATCCCCGAAATTCTTCTTCTTCATCACTGGAGCCAAAAATGTCAGCAATGAGTTCATCTTTCCTACAATGACACATAGTAAGGAATCCAACATTGAACATTGGCCAAGCACGCCGATGCATGAAGCAACTAATTTTATGTCATCAATCATTTGAAAACAGCAAAGACACCCCATATTTTTTTAAAAATTAAACGCAATTGGAACTTTATTCCAATGCGGTTTCCTTTGGAAAAATTTTGGAAAAGTGGTATCTTCAAATATTGTTTATATCTGATTTAAGTTG
This sequence comes from Aegires albopunctatus, assembly GCA_032466395.1. Taxonomy (NCBI): domain Eukaryota; kingdom Metazoa; phylum Mollusca; class Gastropoda; order Nudibranchia; family Aegiretidae; genus Aegires; species Aegires albopunctatus. The sequence goes on along the minus strand of JASKDV010213115.1, from coordinate 6,303 downwards.
GTTAAAATTAATCAATAACTTTAGAGATCTATATTCTTATTTTACTTACTCCTTGTCGCCTTCATCTCCACTTCCTTGACCTAATGAGGAAAAATAAACAAATTCAATTAAATCAAATGCTCAAAAGAAGGTTACCTAAAAATGAAAGTCATTGCTCAACTACATTCTGACTATGGCAAATCAAATATAAGCTATAAAAAATGCAATGCTTCATTATCTTACAAACAAACAAACAAATAAACAAAGGGAAATTAATTATGGCACACATTCATAGGAAACTTTAGTAACAATGAACCTCACTCAATGTAGTTGTGTAGGTAGGTATTCAAACTAAGAGTTAAAAAAATAAAAATAAAATAAAATAAAATTCTAGCATACCACGTTGAAAATGTAAACAACTAGACAAGCTAACATTGTGCTGATATGTAATGTAGTAATTATAAGTGTTGATTCATATCTTTATTCTCTAATCTATCGTTTACATGCATCTGAACAAAATGTAACATTGAAATTGTATTTTGATGAAGTAAATTAAGTAATATAATTTCAGAGCTTAAAATTACGGAAAATGATTAACATTCTTCTATAGCATAATTAGAAGGAAAGCAAACATTAATAAATTTAATATACCTTCATCATCTGAATCCTTTATACGTCTCTTGCGACGTCGCCTGAAACAAGAAAAAAATGTATTTCATGAATGTAAGAAAATCCAAATAAAAAAAACAAAAGGGTTACCTTAATATAGAATATTTATCAATAGAAACTTGTGAAGGTTTTAGAAAGGCTACTAGACAAATGCAAATTTAATAAGAATCTTTTCTAAGCCAATACAACGTGTGGAGATGAAAATAAAATCTCATTTCTTTGATGGAAGATGCAATACTATATCTAACTCAATCGCATCCTAGAGAAGAAATCACTTTTCCACTGGTCTTAACCCCCTGCTTCCCTTTTTCTTCCTTAACCCATTATTAACTGGGTTGGAGTGATGAAAAGTTGAACTTTGGCCAGGCCTTTCCCAAACGATCCATCCCAACACACTAATGGCCAGGGTTAAACTCTAAACTGTTGTTTCCTACGTCAAGCAACCAAAGGATCCGTTGAAAACTAAATGTATGAAATACAACCACAGATAATCCTAGCAAAGATACCATAGTAATTGTAAAAAATTTCACACTAAGATTTATTTGCAACATTTACGACATAGGTGCTTTAATAAATGAACATGTGACTTATTTTCGATCAGATGAGAAGGATAATCCTGAGATACACAAACACTGACCTTTCATTTTCACTGTCCTCGTTATCAGATCTTTGAATGGCAGAGCCAGGGGAACTTGCTGATGAATGAATAAGAAATATTACAGAAAATTATACACTTGACTCAGGGTGGTAAAATCATGTCAATTCTTTTTGCAATCTGCCCAAGTTTAACTCAGATATTGTTGTGTTTTCATAATACTACATTGCGGAACATATCTATCTTCAAAATTTGCAATACACAGATAGACTAAAAACTATATTAATCAAAGGATTTCTTTTTGATATATATTTGGCTATTAAAACCTGGTCAACCATGATCAATCATCTACAAATTCTTAATGTCATGCAATGCAAATGCATTCTTTAATGTAGCATTGCCTATCAGATAAGATCTTCTTCAAGAATGTCATGTAATGCCGGGCAATATCTGAAGGTACGAGGAAAAAAGCGAGAGAGAGAGAAATTTAAGTTTGCAAAAATGCATTTATTTATTTCTTGTTTGTACTCTTCACCCCCATTTTTCATCTATGACACCAATAATGACAGCCCCCCCCCCTCCCTTACCAACTTCAAGAATAATAACCAATAGATCATATGAGGCAACTCATGTCTAAAACACAACTCACCTCTAGAACCAGACCGGCTTCGACTACGACTTCGACTCCCACCCCGAGATCCAGATTGACTCCTTGACCTTGAACCAGATCGACTTCTTGAGCGTGAGCTCCGGCGAGAACCAGACCTACTTCTTGAACGGGACCCAGATCTACTTCTCGATCGCGAACCTGAATGACTTCTTGAACGTGAACTTCGTCGTGACCCTGATCGGCTTCTTGAACGAGAACCGCTTCTTCTACCAGGCGATCCAGACCCACTTCTGGCTGGTGACCCAGATCTACTCCTAGTTGGGGAACCAGAGCGGCTCCTGGAGCGTGACCCTTGACGTGATCCTGACCCTGACCTTGATCTTGCAGGAGATCCAGATGGACTTCTACTTCTGCTACCAACAGGACTTATGGGTGGTGATTGTGGACTTCCTGGGAAGGTAAATGAAAATATTTGGAGATTTTCATCATGACATGATGATAGACAAATTATGACAACATCAAAAAAGAAAAGGAAAATATATATACTTAAGCCAATTCAGGCATAATTACATGTAACATTGAAATAATATCGAGACTAGAAGCATAAAGGGATCCATGATTTTATAAACATTTTATAATGAAGTGTAGATTAAAATGTTAAAATTCCAACATTTTAAAACCTCAATTATCAAAAATAAACCCCCTATAGATGATAGGAGTTCACTTTGATCATCTCTTGTGGGCTGACAGTACTACATTTTGCAATAGGATCTTAAAAATTTGAGTGAAATGTACCTGAGCGACTGCGACTGCCACCTCTGGATCCAGATGCTGATCTTGACCTAGACCTAGACCTGTTAGAATGTTGGGGTGAACTGGACCTGTCAGAACGAGGTGATCTTGGACTGCCAACAGGACTGATAACAGGTGACCTGGGGCTTCCTGACAGGAGAAGAAAAACCAGAATGAAACGTATTTAAGATCCAATAGAATAGGACATAACCACTCACAGGATTGATGAAAGGAGTCAGGGAGAGAAAAACACATGTGACAAATCAAATGAGAAAAGAGATTCAGATATAAATGGAAAGAACAACATGCTAAACACAAAACAATTTCACAAGAATGATAGAGTTTGCTTTTAAGGCTGAAACTTTGACTAACTTGAACAACACTAAATATTGCTATAAAAGACAAGATAACAAGGAAAAAAGTTTATATAACAATGTTTTGGTTGTATTAGAGTCGCTCAATATCTGATGAACTCTGAACTATAAATCTCCTCACAAACAACTTAATATAACAGCTTTGGTTGCATAGAAATTCTTATTTCAGACCTGATCGACTTCTAGAATGTTGTGGACTGCCAGATCTGGAACGACTACGATCCATTTCTTGTGATGGAGAGCGTGAATGTGATCTGATGGAGCCTGCAGGTGACTCTGGGGGACTTCTGGATCTTGACCGACTCTGTCTGGATCCTGCAGGACTTCCTCCTGGAGATCCTGTCTCCTCGAGCTGTGATTCTGAATGATTTAATTATTTTGTCTATTATAGGAAGTGGAAGATTAAAGTTCTTTGTGATGTCATTATAATAACAGTTATCATTTTATTATTGCTTGATCTATTATTATTATCATCATCAATATCTTTATTAATACTATGATATTATTAATATCATAATTATTATGAGTGTGCCAATTACTTGCTGCTGCTATTAATAACATTTACCATTGATCCTTTATTTTCCCTTGAAGAGTGGAACTATAAGAAAAGATTTTGAAAATTTTGACAGAATGTCGGCTTCTTCATGCACAACACCTATGATTTACAATTTTGAATTTCTGGCATTTTGTAATTAATCTGCGCCAAAAATTGTCTACTAAGATAAGGGTAAGTATATAAAACGTTTCCAAAAATGTAAAAAACAAATTCATGGGAAAATGAGAATATTGAAAATGAGATTAAACATAATCACAGCTAAAGATTGGCAGTAAAAGATATTAAGGGCAAAGAATGAAGGTAGAAAAAGAAAGATGTCCTCTGACTGGAAACCAAATAGAAGATCACCTAAGTTGTGGACACATATGACCTACAGTGAACAACAATGTTATGTAAAGTGTGACATTTACTGCCAGCAGTCTTTAGGGCCATTAGAGGACTAGCTGGGCCCTTAATTCCATCTATCACAAACGTACCTTCTCCATGAGCATTTGCATCACTAACCGAAGGAGATGCTGGGGCGTCACTTCCTGTGGGTGAAGCTGGGGCACTTCCAACAGGAGAGGCAGGTCCCTCCTCCTCTTCCTGAGACAAGGGTTCACTTCCAGCAGGCGAAGGCGGCCCACTGCCGGGTGGAGATTTTGGATCTTGCTCTTCTTGGGACAACTGTTCACTGCCAGAAGGAGAAGGAGGGTTAGAGTCTGCAGGAGATGCAGGCCCACTCTCATTGTAAGGGCTTCCCTCTGGTGACTGTGGTCCACTCCCTGCAGGAGACTGAGGTGGACTGTTGTCTGGTGACCGAGGCTCTCCAGGAGACGCGCTGCCCGCAGGAGAGCCTGGATTGCTGGCCTGTGATGTGGGGCTCCTGTGGATTATTATTGATTTTCCATCACCAATGATTATGAAAATGAACACAAGAAATGCAACATAAACATCTAATTTTGATTATAACATTAACGGCAGCATTTAATGCATTGCTCTGAGAGGCATGCTCCTTCGCCACAAAATCTCGACACTTGACGTTTTAAGTTTAAGAAGTGCAAAGCATAAGGGACTAGGAAGATAAGGGTGAGAGAGTAAGTGCTGCTTCAATTATAATCATTCAAATGCTCAACATCTTGGCAACTGACATAATGTTTTACAGCTTGAATAGTGCATCAAATAAAACAAGATGAATTGTTTTTAAAGATTAAAACAAGAGTTCCTTAATACCTAGATGAATGCTTTAAGATTAAAAACTCACCGTGACATAGGAGTACCCTGACTGTGTCTTGGACTAGCCATTGTTTCCTCATCCATCTCTTCATCTCTTTGTGAGTCATTACCAGGATCATCCTTTGTGGAAAAAAATATATTTAAAAATCTCATAAAAAAAAAAGAAAAAGAAAGTCAATGACTCAGTGGTATTCCAATTATTCATATCAGAAGTAGGGATTTAGTGTTAATAACCTTGCCCAAGAGTTAAACACTGTGTCTCCAATGAGATTCAAACACGCCACCTTTCGCATGTGAGTCAAACGGCTCAACCGGTAAGCCACCGTGCCAACGGGAGAGGCCTCTTCCTGAGACAAGGGTTCACTTCCAGCAGGCGAAGGCGGCCACTGCCGGGTGGAGATTATGGATCTTGCTCTTCTTGGGACAACTGTTCACTGCCAGAAGGAGGAGGGTTAGTTAGAGTCTGCAGGTTTGATAGGTGGTCGCTCTTGATATTGTGAATGCTGAAGATTGATTCCTAGCTAAGCCTTTATGTGCGAAATCTATAAACCCATCCAGATGTAAAATGGGTATCCAAACTGGCATCTTGTTCAGGTTGTAACTGAAAGCATAAATCCTATTTTACTTTATATCAGAGATAATAGAACACTAAGCTAATGAGATGATCCACTCCCCATTCAACCTATAATGACAGGTGTCTGCGACACGACGTGACATGAATTCCAAAATGGCGGGCAATGGTGTGGACAGTGGAGGCTAGTAGTGGAGCAAGTCTGCTGTCATTTGCGCACGCTCTCTCTCTTCCGAAGAAGAAGAATTAGAAGAAGGAAAATTGCAGTGTTTTGTCTTGAGTTGTTGCAATTAATCGCAGAACAGTGCGAGCTCCTTGGCCTCTTAGTAGTCTTAGACTTTACACAAGGTAAAAATAAGTATGATCCACGGGGGCCGCCACGTTTGTTTACACTGTGTCCGCGCTCGGCTGACAGCCAGGCAAGGCGAGAGTTGGGACACTATTTATAGTAAGTGCAATCTCTTGTTAACATCCAGCCTCTTTGTTTCAACTAATTTTGTGTAAGACATGGCTCTATGGGCCATATTGATCCTGATAGAATTTCTAATGTGTTTCCTGAATTATTAAAAGGTGAAGGAAATGAAGCTATACTACGAATAAACACAAAATTCAGTGTATCCTCTCCCTTTATAATATATTATTTTAGTCATTACTGACAAAATCTAGGCAGTTCTGGTTAGTTATCAGTTAAACAAAAAAAAAAAAGAAGAAATAAGTAAATTTCATAACCAACAGCAAATATCAACTTTAACTTTAATGAAAACTAAATGTATTGCTTTACAAAAACTATTTTGACTGTGTCATTAATATCTTGATGCTCTTCATATAACTGTGATGGTGGGGTCTTTTCAACGACAATGACAATAACAACGATGTCAATATAAGCAGGCGAACAAGGGTAGTCTATGTTTTCATACAACATCAAGGTGGTGGTTTATTCAA
>JASKDV010213104.1:0-10208 GCA_032466395.1 Aegires albopunctatus | reverse complement strand
GGTTTTGTGTGTGTATGTGGGTGGGGGTGGGGGGTGGGGGGGGGGTTCTTGTTTGTTTGTTTTTGGTGTGCATAAATTAGTTGTTGTTTTTTTTTTTTTCCTCTTCAGTTATTCATTTTGGTTTTCTCTCTTTGCATTATCATATAATTTTCAATCAGTAGTCTTTTAAACTGTATGCAAGGTATATTAATATTTAAGTTGAATTGAATAACAGAAAGCCTTAAGGATGAAAAAGTGGGTTAGAATTAAGGTGTTTTTTTTCAATATTTGCACATAAAACTACTATAAGCTTTAGAAACAAAATCATAAGTAAGAAGGCAACATTTCATGTGAAAAGCAAATGTTTGTCTTTACTTCGTTATCAATATTTTTTATTAATCTGGATTAAGGACGTCCCAATAAACTCATAAGTTTTTATTCATTAAGAATGAAAGAAAAATTCTTATTGTATGATAATCACATTACAACAATATTTTTACAATCACTATGTTATCGTATTTTAACAGAAATATTACTCTATTATTTCAGGTTTTATTATACCTTCATTCCTGCTAGTGGGTCTTAGTTTTGTAAGTTGTTCACAGGCTTCAACTGCAGTGATTCTTCTCACCCTGGGCGTTGCATTAACGGGCACTCAATTTGGTGCAGGACTGTACATGAATCCTGGGGATATCGCTCCTAAATATGCAGGCGTCATTTATGGAATTTCAAATACTGTAGCCACCATTCCAGGATTTCTGGCTCCCTTAGCTATTGGCTTTCTCACAGAAAATGTAAGAAGAGTTTAAATTTTTGATAAGATTATGCATATGCTCTACAGAATGTCTTAGAGTAGAAAGTATACCAGTGTTTTTAGACCCCTTTGGAGATGCAATGGCTTTGAAGTTATAATGAAGGCTATGTAGGCTACTGAGAGACCCAGGTTCGAATCTCACCCGGACCATTGTGTATTTTCCTTGAGCTGAAAATTAATTAAGATTGTTTCACTTGAGTCATATAGATAAGTGCTTATTATATTGTACAAGGTTGCAGAAGTGTTAAAACCTGGTAATCCTCTCAGTGGAAGTTTCTAGCTGAGGGGTCACAATGTCATATGAAACCAGGTTTTAAGATGGGCGTCACAATGTCATATGAAACCAGGTTTTAAGATAGGCGTCACAATGTCATATGAAACCAAGTTTTAAGATAGGTGTCACAATGTCATATGAAACCAGGTTTTAAGATAGGCATCACAATGTCATATGAAACCAGGTTTTAAGATAGGCGTCACAATGTCATATGAAACCAGGTTTTAAGATAAGGCTTCACAATGTCATATGAAACCAGGTTTTAAGATAGGCATCACGATGTCATATGAAACCAGGTTTTAAGATAGGCTTCAAAATGTCATATGCAACCAGGTTTTAAGATAAGGCGTCACAATGTCATATGAAACCAGGTTTTAAAATAGGCTTCACAATGTCATATGAAACTAGGTTATAAGATAGGCTTCACAATGTCATATGAAACCAGGTTTTACGATAAATTTATTAGTGCTCAGCTGTACTTCTCACCAATTAATAGGCGTCCATCGTTCAGATCTGACCATGGATGCAGAACAGTGTGCTGTGCCTGGGCAGTGTATTTTCAGGAAGTGTGGTTGCCAGGCACACACCCTTCTTCCCCTCAGATCTTGACTTTTCATGTTTACTCAGAGGAGAGATAGTGTTAATATGTCTGTGTGGAAGTTTGAAGGGGTGTTTCTCTAAATTATACCATTGTAGGAATTGTGGTGCCTTCAAAAGAAATCCAAAATCATTAATGAATAACCATCCAATCAACCAACCTAATTTAGGCCCATTATGATGTTTACATTTTATGTAATTTGTAGGTTGTTTTTGTTGTCCCTTGCCTTTCATTTTTCTTTGACTATAATATTTTATTCATCAATCTGTTCTTTTGAAAATTCTGATTTTATTTATTTTTTTGTTTCTCCCAGCAAACACAAGAAGAGTGGAAAAATGTCTTTTACATGGCTGCAGGAATATATGCCTTTGGTGCTATGATATTTGTTGTTCTTGGCAGTGGAGAATTGCAATCATGGGCTGTTGCCAACATTGATATAGAGATTCCGCAAAATGGTGAAGTTCTTTTGACTACCAGCAAAGAAAATGGCACATGTGCATTAGGCCTCTCTGAACAAGGCACCCCATTGAATGCACATAATCATAATTCATCATCTGAAAATGAAAAACATGTATGACGTGGTTATTCTACTCCTAAAGACTAGAAAAGTGGCAAATGCAAGAATTACAGTGTAAATCACTTCAAAATAGAGATGCATCTTTCTCTCCAGGATAGTTATTGAAATGACTAATGGTTGAAGTTGTCATTAAAAGCAGATTGACCATGCAATAAATTGGGATACTCACAATGCTTAATTGTCATTATGCCATTTTTAAATGAAATTGATGCTATTCTCCAGAATAAGATATATCATTGTTGCATGTGTTTATCACAGAATCACATATCATATTTGGGGTATGCTGTCATGTTCATATTAAAGACAGGAGATAAAAATGAAATTCAAGCCATAACCATATGAAATGTGTTGTATTCAAATTTCAATAAAATACTCTAGTACCTAGTGCTTCCATGAGAATCTTGCATACATTGAATGTGATCACCTCAAGTGATGTTATTGACATATGTAAATTCAATTATTGAAGAAACAGTATTGTCAATATATATATGAAGTTGATGGAAGTAATGCCAATTTCAAAGGAATCTTTACAAGTACATGTAATTCATACTCCTTCCAATATCATGGATGTTATTGAATTTGTGTTAATATATAACTTGTTACTGCTTGTTACTTCATGCTGCGTGAAGAATAGCAGTAATTGACAATACCTGCAATAGATAAAACAAGATTCTTTTATTTTTCATATACAATGAAATCAAACAATCTGCAAGACAAAACTTGCATTTCATTAGTTTTATTGTTATTGATAATTAAGCTAAATTGCAGAAGGAAAAAACCAGTTGTTTTGTTTTGTTTTTTAAATATTGATCTTAATTATATGCTTCATGATTTTTTGTCCATATAGCTAGTATTTAAAGATGTCTAATAAAGACCTTGAGCTGATTTTGATTGAAAACATATTCAATTGCTATACCAGATAAATATACACATAACATAGAAAATCTCTATTGATGAGAAGTGAATTCATTTATTCCACTTAAGGTTAAATGTTATAGAACTATCAGGAGAAATTATCTTCCAATGATCTCAATATTATATGGACATGATTTATGATATTCAGATTTGAAAAAAGTTTATTGTATCTGGAACAGTATTGGGTCACTCAAGTTTGCTTTTGATTTAAAAAATAATGTCCTTGATGTCATGTTTTTGTCAGTAGAGTTCCTGTATATGTGTCATTTCCACTAATATTTGAAAACTTTTATGTCCCTTCTTGAAGATCTGATTTTTGTTAATACTTGTTTCATTGCCTTATTACCAGTAGCCTTTTAGGTAGGCTCAATAAAAATAATAAGCTGATAATTAGGAAAATTAAAGTTTCATTACAAGTTCAGTGAGAAGAATTTTAATTCTTGGTAAAGGAAATTATATGACATTGAGTTTTCCTCGTTCCTCATTGATGGTTGTAATGGATTAAGATGCCATTTAAATGGATTGAGTCTGATTCACTTGATCGGCACAAGACAACATCATGCATGCCATTTTATTGGTAGGGAACAATTACAAAACCAGAAGTGACTTTAGAAGCAATGTGTACAATAGAAATGTAACCTTACACCAAAATAGTAGACATGCTTCCATACACTACAATGTAAACAGTATATCAACCAAATCTATAGCAGAGGTTGGCAATTTTTTGCTAGCTTTGTGCCAATACAGACTTTTAAAATTATTCAGTGTGATAATAACAAACCTGTATGGATCAATATATCTGTTCTATTATACACTAGTGTCAAAAAGAAAGGATACACTTATCTCTTCAACATTCTCTCGGATGATAATACACTTATCTCTTCAACATTCTCTCGGATGATATTGCATCACGTAATTCTCTGCTCTCACCAATGGCATTTTATGATTGTCGACAATAGCCCTTCAAACATTAACAATCCTATATCTGCAGTTAATTACTATTTGTGTCATTTGGTTTCATATAATATTTGATTTGGTCTGTCCTTAGTCAAACCAAAGCTATTTTGCTTGTTCAAAATTGTGTATATGTAAACTTTAGTGCATTTAAAAAGCCTAGCAAATTCTGAATTCAAGTATATCAGGCTTAATGAAGTATGCAAATAAGGATCCATATATCCAATTCTCTTTTGAGTGCTTCTCAATGTAGAAAGAATCAAAGAAATGATCCAGTGAACACAACATTGTTAATTTTGATGTTTAGAACTGAGGTATGCTGCAGCTGAGTTGGACATTGCCCGACGTGCCAATTATGGCACACATGTCAAAGGTTACTGACCCCCGATCTATAGGACCACAAATTCATGTTTGGTTTAATTATAATGTACATGGATTTTTAAATGTTAATCTCGAATAATTAATATTTCCATCTAGATTTCTAGCAATGTTATTTCAACACATCTTTTGGACCCCAAATGATCATTCTGATAAGATGCTAAGGATTGAAAAAATTTTGCCTGTCAATATGCATTTAATGTTCTTAACATCATGCAGCTCTTAGCTCATAATTCCAATTGAACTTATGGATACTACTAAATACTAGTAATTTTATATCCATTCCTCTAAAATCAATAATGTACAACCACAATTGAAAAGGCACCAGCAGAATCTTTCATAGTGTTCATCTGTACGTTTTTCAATTTTTATTAGATGTAGATTAATATCTGATGAAAATCCCTTGCTTTCATGTTAGTTTATTCATACTAAATACTTGTAAGAAAACTGAACAATTTTCATATGCATCCCTGTTCTGAGAACAAAAAGACAATCAAGTGGTGTATCTTTAATGATAATGATTTTTAATCGTCACCTATGTATATAAAATGGGAAGAATTTTAAAAGATAGCAGAAAAGAATTTTTTCAGTTTTTCCTCCTCGCATTATATTTTGAATTCTTTTTAAAGATACTGTACTGTCGGTGGTTTTTAGATTGATAATGTTTGATTAGTAATGTATTGGTTGATTCATAAAAAAGTAATTCAACTTTGAGCTAATGCCATTTCTAGCTCGATTTTCATAATACATGTACTGTGAAATTTTGACATAAGTATTTTCAATCATTTATCGCTTGATGGTAAAAATTTCCATTGTCTACCTATGTTCAATAAAAAGATACACTGATTTAAAAATACTGACTACAAAAATGCAATATCGAATGATGTGACACCGATTGCGTGCTGCTCATAGCACGTTAAATTTTGTCACACTGGTAATGCAATGCAAAACACTGTCCGTGAAAATTACCCGCCAGGAAACAAAATAGAATTCCGTTACACCGATCTAGATCTAGACCTACAACCATTCAGGTTGTGTTATGATGACCAAATGATTTTAACCAGCATCAGCAAATTAAGTGATTGAATTGCTGCTTAAATAAAAATGTTTGTGTGACAAGCGCATTGTTAAAGAATTCCCAGATGGAAAGTAGGTACTGTTCAGAAAATATTTTTTTAAAAGAAGAAGAAGAAAAAACCCACCTTAAACTCAATGCATATAAAGGATTAAAAAAAACACTTAAACCCAATGCTTATAAAGGGTTTTAAAAAACCCCACAGTTTTAGGGGGAAAAAAGGAAAATCGAGCTAGACGGATTTTGGACAAAATCAATTTTGTGATGACATTTGCGAGATTTTTGATGAAAGTTGATTTCAGATTGCAAAGAACAATTTTATTTTACAACAAGATGGTGCCACTTCGTGCGTAAGTATAGCCACACAATTGTTTCTTAAAACAAACAGATCTCTAATATCACCTTTATCAATAAGTCCGAATGGCACCTTAAGCTTTAATTCAATGGACTATGCCATGTGGGATTTCTTATCAATAAAGATCTATTGCAGCCGTGGCTTACAAGTCTAGTAACTTAGGATGATAATAAGAGAATGTTAATAAGTAATCAGTTTAGAGAAAGTCTGATCATCAATAAGCTGTTGGAAGGAAAGGTTACGAGCGGTCTGTGAACATCAAGGCGGTTCCACTGAACACTGAAAATAATGTAACACGCCTTCCCGTAGGTCCGATATTGCATTTTTAGACCCGTTCCACCCATCTTTTTGCATCTTCGTGATTACACGTATGATGATGATGAAAATTTCAGGAATTGTTCACAAATAAATGTTGCCAACTGTGAAATTTCATTCGGTTTTTCTGATTCATCGGAAAATTATGTGCACTCAAAGTTGAGTTACTTATTTATGAATCACCCGGTATGTCGTAATTCTATGCATTTTGATATATTGTAAAGGCATGTAATGTAATGTTCATTGACTTAATTTTTGTTGTCTTATCTTATAAATTATAAATTCTTAACCTTGAAATCATTTTGTAACTTTAAGAGGGTTGAACTTTCACTAAGAAATATTTTTATGAATTCATGCTTTCATTTTAATGTCAATCTCATGTTATGCCGGTTGCAATCTGTAAAATCAAAATGGAATTTCACGTATTATTTCGGTATCATTTTATTGATACAATCTCCATAGTATTCATTGTTATCTTGAATTTTAAAACCTTTTTGTTTCTTTCCTTCTTCATTGTTATTTGTGCCTCATTGGAAAATTAAACTCCTCAGTATTTATAATGTCCGATTACTTGCCCAAATCTTTTCTGTAAGATTACTTCCCTTTGATGTTAACACATGTTTTTATATTTATATTTTCATTTCCAGTGTTGTGTAGGCCTACCACACACAATACGTTATATCGCCAGTATGCTGGAAAAAGCAGTTACTTGGTTGGAAAAAAATATGGTTGGAAATGGTGCATTGCCGTTTGATGATTTATTGGCTTACCGAGATATTCATGATCTAATAAAGTTAAAATCTGATGACAAATGAAAATGTGGCTCTAGAATCATTCTCAATGCTTAACTTGTATAACATCAAACTGTCTCAAGGAACAATGACCAAAGAGGCGTGAACTATCAAACACAAAGATTGAGTGATATACACACTCATATGGTTTGCATTAGTGATCTTTAAAAATAAAATGATGATATTATTTGATTTTGATTTATAATCTAGAAAATGTGGAGAAACAAGAAATTGCAGACTTAAAAACAACAAAAGTAAAGAGTGAGGTAAGTATGATGCTATTGACAAAAGAATTGATCGTTTGATGCATGATTTATTTAATATATATATATTTTTTAAAAATTGTAAATGGTTTTTGCCCTCAAATAAATTTACAGAAATGTATGAAATACTTATACCAAGATTACTCTAGACACATTTACTTGATAAAAGGGTATTAGTCACAAAGATTCACAAAGATTTGTTACTCTTTTCTAATGCTAAATGTTACACATTGTTTTATGAATTTATTCCAATGGTGTACTGCATCTATCCTTTGAATGGATGAACATTATTGCCGTTTGTTCAAGGAATAGTCTAGATGGCATTGTCTCATTGTACTTATTATTATGAATGCTGTTGATGATCAAATTGTAACACTTCCACATTCACTAGGAATTTAAGGTTGTGTGTATTATCGCAATGCCTTTTTCTTTAGCGTTAAAGTTGCTTGGAAAAGTAAATTATTGAATATTTTACTTTATATATCCTAGACTACTAAAGTAGAAAAAAATTTTTTTCAGACTTGTACATTAATTTGTGATAAAGAACTGATGTAATTATATTTGAAATTTATAAGTTTGTCAAAAATAACTCCTTCATCATTTAATATAAGTTGTAATTTTCATCAATTTTCTTCATTCTAATAATATTTATTCACTAATCACAAGTATCAATTCATAGCAATGGTTTGCTTTGAATCTATGAAATTCTTTATTAGAAGAAAAAGCCTTTTTATAAATCATTCATTACTCCGTTCATTTTTCAATGGACCTGTTAATCTCTTATTAATTTCTATCCGTTTTAACCTACCATGTAAAAACTTCACAATAGAGTGAAAATACATAAACTTTTCATTTAGCATTCATTAAATTTGAAAGAATTTACATTTTGTACTTATGAATAATATGTATATTAGATTTGTAGGTTGGATAATTATACAGTCGAAGAACATTGTTCCAAAACTAAAAATTTCATGAAAACATTTTTAAAAAGTGATGTTACTGTGAAGGTTGATATGTGTTTGAAAATGAATAAAGTTTAAATTATTTTGAGACTAAATAAGTGTACCATGTTCTAACATCTCATCAGAATTTTTTATTATTAATATTGAAAGAATTGTAATGGCAGTTACAGAATTTTGGATAAATTCTCTTCATTTGTTCTATATCATTTTAGTATTCTCTGTCTCTTGACAGCCCACATCAGCGGCTTGAAACGAAAGTTTGGTTTTTTATGAATTTCCTCCATGCAATGACAGCAAGCTTCTAACCATAAATTCCAAAAAACAGAGGATTGTCTGAAATGGAAATTTTTTAACTAGATAGAGCCCTCAGTTTAGAGACTGACAGAGTTAGGGGAAAACAAGATGTCTATGTTTATTAAAGGTTAAAACTGATTTGCAATTTTGAAGTGAAATAACAAGGCAAGCAGATTGTCGTGACTTGGGGTACTGAGAAAAAAAAATAGCTTTCATGACAACTTGACTGCTAAAAATATCGGTATCTCACATGACATGTTTTTAATATCAAAGTTGTAGTCCAAAGCACCGTCAGCTCACTGCGTCAAACGCAATTATTTTAGGGTCACTATTTTTAATCCTTTTTATTTCTTTGCCTGCGTTTGTGTAAAGGGAAGCGAAGGTTGCTAGCGTTTTATGCTAGAACTTTTGGTCATGGACTAAATACTATGTAGGAATGTTGATTGTGTTAAGGGAGATAACCAATATATATTATATATATATATATGTCTATATGTATATTATTTATTATTTTAAAACCTGGATTGTTCATCTTTGTCATGTTCTTGTTCAAAACTATTACAATACAATTTGAAATTTTTACAAGTTGTGTTATGACACTCCCAATAATGCAGTTTTAGTTTGATATAATTTGTATTGTTATATTTATTCATGTAGCATTACTTTTGATATGTCTTGCCACTTTTCTTTGTATTGATGTTTTATGTTTCTTGTTTAGTTGTATGTCACCATGATATTTGCTTCACCATGATATTTGCATTATAACAAACTAGGTCATGACACTGCCCTAGTTTATTCCAAAATCTGTATTTTATGTTCCTCTAATAGTGATTTATTTTGTTGATTTTATTTATTGTTTGTAGTCGTTGTTGATGTTGTTATTGCTGCCTTGGATGATGTCGTTATCATTCTGTGGTAACAGTGCAGTTCTTGTTATTAAGAAGAGTTTTTTTTTTAATTTTTCATCAAACATTTATTTCATTTATTATGGTTAAAAGATGTGTCCATCATCCTCCATATACACACTGGTTTTATAAATTCTTATGCTGTATAATTGTTTCTAATAGGTTCCTACATTTTCTTTCTCAGAATCAAAATCGGATTTTTTAATTAATCTTGTTGTGACAAAAACTATTTCATGGTCATGTTAATTAAAACAAAGAGAAAGAAAATAATGATGATGATGGTAATAATAATAATAATAATAATAATAATAATACATGTAATAATAATAATAATAATAATAATAGATATAATACTAATAATGATAATAATAATATAATAATAACTATAACAACAATAATGATAAAAAACACATAATAGTTAAAATTATTGTATCAATTATTATTATAGCAATAGTACTACTAATAATAATAATATTGATAATTCTGTTTCACATCAATGCTACAATATTGCAAAATACCCAGTAACTAGTTATGAATATATAATTAACTAAATTAGATAAATTCTCTTACCTAATTTTCCTAGTCCATATCTTTCACTTTGATCTGACCATGTAACTTTCTATTTTATCATCCTTTGTCTTTGGCGCGAGGTGCAATGGCTCAATGGTTAAGGCCAAAGGTCCCTGGTTCAAACCCGTGCAGGCTTGAATTTGAAATCGATTTTTTTTTTTTTTTTTTTTTGGGGGGGGGGGGGGGGGG
>JASKDV010213093.1:0-10208 GCA_032466395.1 Aegires albopunctatus | reverse complement strand
CCCCCCCCCCCTCCATCTCTGTCTGTCAAAAAATATTTTTATCTAATTTCCATCCCTCTAGTTCATACGCCAACAGTAGCTAGTTGAAAGCTAAAAACGAAGAATGGGTATCAAACCAAAACAAATATATTTTCCGCTACATGTAGAGCTATACGATATTTTTAATAATATCAAATATACGGCACGCGAGGTCAGAGAGTATCGCACCCATTGACCCCATACCGGCTGCCAAAATGGAAGCATCGCAATGACATCCCACGATCAGGCCGTAATGAAAGAGATTGAGAGAGGGGGGCTAGAGAGTCAAGACGGAAATAGACGTACAAGATGAGTCACCAAAATATATACGCTGGTGTGGCCTCTGCGCATGCGCGTTGGCACAAGGATTTACTAGGCTGAGTTTGCGAATATATATCATTTTCATTGATAAAAGCGTGGGTGTGTGAAACAGTTTCGGCACGCGGAACCAAATGAATGTAACCGACTCGACTTATTATTTTGTTCTGAACGAGCATGCGCAGCGAGGCGTAGTTTGAATAAAAAAAGAAATAAAAGAGGAAAGATCGCAACACACGTCAGTGTTTCATGCTATCAGCGCATGATATCATCACCCAACGGGAACCGGTTTGGGAGGGCCAGTCAGTTATTGTCGTGTCAAGTGTGTTCTCTCAAAAAATCCTTTTATTGTAAGTAAAATGTGTTTGGTCTCCCAGCCGGTTGAATTTCGATTCGTATCAGATCAATGCCCTTCCGTCTTTTCTTTAATCAGTCACCTATGGCTCTGAGCGTAACGTCAATAAAATATTAGATCTATGGCGGATTATAATGAGAAAAAAAAATGTGAATAAGAAACAGAAAACATAACAATACCAGTATGATAAATTCAAAGATAATTCGACAGAACATGGCATATTTCTGCTGGATAAGATTTTAGCTGCGACTGTAATCGATATTGTGGATCTATTATGACATTTTCTCTTTTTAAGACATCGAATTTAATAACGAGATAAAAAGTAAATAAAATAAATGAATTGTATAATTGATTAGCAAACCTTACATGACATGTATTTTTATTTATTTCTTTTATTTATTTATTTATTTTTTCCTGTCAAATTAAGTTTAATAGATTCTATCTGTGAAATTTCACTGATGGTGTCTTTTTCTATTTTCACACGTTTGGAGTCTTATTTACTTTGCTTTCAAAATGGTTATTTTGATAGTATGCGCCTCTCTCTCTCTCTCTCTCTCTCTCTCTCTCTCTCTCTCTCTCTCTCTCTCTCTCTCTCTCTCTCTCTCTCTCTCTCCTGTTTGATTAAGGTTCCTCACCACATTATCTCTCTTTCCCGCCGTAAACATGTTGACCGGAATGCGACGCGTTGATCACCCAGGGGACCTTTGGTCTATTTCGGGACACTCTTGGACTAAGCCGATTCCCAAAACAACTCCGTCGAAGATAAGGTCGTTTTCCCTCTCCACGTTTCCCCTAGATTCGTGGCTGTTATCATCACTGAGTTAGTGTGGCCAGCTAGATCTAGTTAATTTTAGGGCGCAGGGCAAACTGATGCGAGGAAAGTCAAACAGGCTGCAAAATGGAATATTAAGGACAATAGCAATAGCATTAAAAATAGTATGGACTGTTTTTGTTTTGTTTGTTTTTTTGTTTTTTTTTAAAAGAGGGTTGGGAGAAGGGGATGGGGATCGGCTTGGACAGGTGATGTATTGAGCCTTAGCTTTGAATAGAATGATGCTAGGCATCTTTGACTTAAATGAGAGAATGATATTGAAATGCCTCTTGCATGAAATTTACTATACCGAAACAATATTTCACAACTTTTTATTTTCCGATTGACATAATGTATTGTAATGCATATGTATGGTGGCACTATGTATCTCATTAATTATTAATCATATTAGTCTTACCGGTATTTTAAACCCGTCCTTTTATTTTTATCGTCCTCTAGGTTGTCGATGTTCTGGACAAGTACCTGTCTGACGACCTACCCAAAACTCCAATTCACCTGAAGAAGGTGAGGAGAGAAAGCGCTTCAGTCATCGATGAATTCTTTGGGGAAGCTATTAAACCATCATCTTTGATCTCAAGTAAACTCAACCCAGTCCAACCCAATCACCCTATGTTCAATTTGCCCAAAGGCCACAAAATGCTCACCAGCCAGGAAAAACAGGCGCTCTTCGCCGAAGACAACGCGAGAAGACAAAGCTCATCTCTTGTAGAAGAATTTTTTGGTATTGGCACCGAGGAAAAGTCCTCCGTCGAGAAGCAGCCATGGATCAAACAGGAAATTTGTGATATAGTTACCATGGAAACTTTTGATGTCGATGGACCCGAAGTATTCGATATCGATACGACTATGTACGATTCCGTAATGACGTCAACCAAAGGTCAGGTGTCATCGACGCCAAGTAAGGCATCCACGACTTTATTGAATATCAACCAATCAATGGCCATGTCAAGCAGTACTTCCATGTGGGAAGATTTGACCGCCAGTATGAACATGGTGGATAACAATAATTTACCATGTGACACCGTCACCACCAGTTCATGTTCCATGGGCAATATGTATGCCACGAACAATCTCATGATCAAATCTGAGCCCATGGACTATGAAGAGAAGCCTTCTTGTCAGTTCAGTATGTCTTCACCATCTTCTTCTTTGGCTCAAGATAGCTCTTTGACATCTCGTCAGTCTATCGTTGATAATTTTCTCTTTGCTTCTAGCCAATCAACGAACTCATCTACTTCAAGTATGCACCGCCCAAACATGTCCATTTCCTCATCAAATTATTCCCAGTCGCTCATGTCCATTCCTAATAGCCCGTCGACGAAAAGCAGCCATTTGTTAGCCCATCAATCAGCCATCAGTAGTGGAACGACATCCAACAAGAGTTCTAGTAGTCTCAGGTCCATCCCTAAGTCTGTGACCACCTCCGCCACTGACTCATCAAATAATTTGATTTCTCTCCAAGCGCCATTCAGCTGCCCTCCGTCTGGAAATTTTTCAGCTGCATCACCAGTTCCTCATGTGGTACCCTGTGTGTTCATGCCACCCACGCCACCAAACTCTCAACCTGGCAGCCCCAGCACGGACGCCATCAGGAGAACGCCACCTCCACCTTACCCTGGACTCAGTTCTCAAATTCCACAACCCGTTCTCAGTCCGGCACCATCCCGTGTGCCTGTTTCTGTGGCCATGGCTTCAACGCCCAGTAGATCTGAGCGTGTCAGAAAACAACCTGTGACTCACCCCGGATGTTCCACCATCAAATATAACAGGAAAAACAATCCGGAATTGGAGAAGAGACGGATCCATTATTGCTCCTTCCCTGGTAAGTACACACACAATGTATTTATTTCACTCGTGCATGATTGATATAATGATATTGATATGTACAGTTTGACACAACCGCAATTAATTCATAGTACATTGTATAATAATTTTCTCTATTCTCTAAACAATGTTTTCTTTTTCATTCCCAGTTTTGTGTAATGAAATTCTAATTAATTTTCACCTATTCTGTTAAGATCGTCAACGTTATTCATTCATCCTGTCCGCATACTCCTTTCATCTTCTACAATGTGAATTAGATGTCTCTATAGTATCTTAAATAACATCTTGAGTTTAAGTAGTAGCACTTAAAGTCATTACTACAATGGCAGAATCGTTAGTTAGCACATTAAGTAGTGTTATTATGTGTATATAATATTGGATGGAAATGGTGAGCGCAGAACATCGCCAACAAAGTGTTGTCGTTAGTACGGTGGTTGAAACGTAGAGAGTTTAGCGACATGTTTCACCGCCTCGGGCGTCAGGTCATTAGTGGTTGATTAGCTTACGTAAGTTGCCATTTTGGGCCAGTAAGCTTCTCCACGGTTAGGCTAGCTTTAGAGAGGATTTAGTGTGTAATTACACACATTGTGCAGTATGATGGATTAGGTAGAGAAGATTGCCTTAAAAGGATAGAGGGATAGACGTTTAATTACATGTGTGTGCCGTCATTTCATCACGTTACTTGAGTAAATGGTATGGATTGAGAATATTTCTAATATTACTCTTGTGTTCTATTACTACACTCTTTATGTTACACCTCATATCCGAGGGACATTGTTATGATGCATTGTCCCGCTGATTACCAAAATTAATGATTTCATCACCTTGTTGTCGATCTTAAAAGAACAATACATTTACCGATGGTTTATTGATTCCTCTCTTTCCAGGGTGTCGCAAAGCCTATACCAAAAGTTCCCACCTGAAGGCCCATCAAAGAATCCACACAGGAGAAAAGCCATACACATGCCACTTTGTTACTTGCCAATGGCGATTCGCCAGATCCGATGAACTTACTCGCCACATCAGGAAGCACACCGGAGCTAAACCTTTCCGTTGCAAGGTCTGTGATAGGAGTTTTGCCCGTTCCGACCATCTGGCCCTGCACATGAAGAGACACGAACCCAAAAGCAAATGAACTCCCAATCGTAGTTTATCTACTCATGTCTGCCATCGTGTTGTCGGTCGGCTCAAGAAAACTTCTCCTGCCCCGGAATCTCCCCATCCGAGAGACGAGACGAACGAGGTTTGTCACGACGAAAGGCCGAAGAAACCAGTATCTGTTGAACGTTTTACCAGTACGAAAATTCACTGGCTTCAACAAGAAACAGGGTCTTCCCCAGCGCTATAAGTTCGCATGACTGATCTCTTATATTCTTTGGGTCCAAACTCGGCTGGTCCGATGGTTTGCTTTTGTATTTTAGGTGCTTGGTAGCCTACGATTTATTTTTACCTTAAATTTGCAGTCTGTACTTTCTGTACATAAGCCGTCCAATGGTGTTACTGAAAAGACTTATTTCAACCCTGATGTGTGTCGCTTTGTGGTCCAAGTTACCGTTTGAATTGCCTGCATTGGTATTTGTAGAAGCTTGAACTTGAAGTTAACGTGAAGTAACTTATCTAGAGATCATGCATGATGCTGTGTGCTTGTCTGTGTACCTAGTGGATAAACCATCGCCAGAATTTTGAGTGATGTGCGAAATAACATAATGTGTACGTTATAGCCTTAAAATTAATTGTCCTTTAAAAGCAATGAGAACACTGATGAATTAATGGAGAAAAAAACAAAAACCCACTGCCCTCTCCTCTTAGAAATGTCTTATTATTATTATTTTTATTATAATTTTGTCTTTTCATCAACTGAGTATTCTCTTCTGCACATCGGTTGAATGTTGAACTTTGCTAAAAAGCAATACTACTTTTTACTTTTTACCACTTACTTAAACTACTTGACTTTTGTATTTTATACAATTTATATTACATAATATATATTGTTGCTTTTATTGCCGCATTGAATGCTTACTCTGTTGCTGGATTCCAAGGTGAGGAATCGATCTAGTCTCAACAATGTCAAAACTTCGTTTACTTAATAAAGGATTAAGAATTGTATGGAGTTGATATCATCAAGACTTCATATTTAACATTTGAATATCATCGTGATTTTTGTACATATTTACATAACATTATGTACGTATGATTGGCGTTGTTGTTCTGTAATATTGAAGCAATCTCACCAGTACGATGACTGTGTGCATTGATTAATTAATTAAAGTGATCATCACACACCATTATTATGTCGATCACTTTAAACCAGTTAGTCACCAAGAATGTGAGGAGAAATCGGTGTTATGGTCTCCCAGTTACGAAATAACGGGTGTCGCTCATTCACATTATTATTCTCTATTATTTTTATTGTTATTTGTGTGTTTGTGTGTGTGTTATTTCCTGTTTACCATTGACGTGAATTAACCCTTGCAAAGCATGCAGGGAAATACCCAAGTGAGGCTGTGATGGCATTCGTGCACAACTCCCTTGTTCTTATATATATATATCCATGTCTTCATCTCTCTCCAGCAATAAGTATCACACACGTTGACATAATGATTACATTGTGTTTTTATCTAGCGTATTCATTATAGAGCTATCAATAGAACTTTTGTACTGTTTTCTTATATTGATATATATCTTTTATATTTTATGATTACAAAAACACACATTTTGCTTTTATCGAGAAACACGATTATAGACTTGATCACGATTCCTATCGAATGACGATAAGTTGCCAGTGCTCCTGTTTATAAAATAACCCAAAGGATCTCAAAACATTGCTGATAACTCATACTACATTTTATTACTATGTTAGCCACAATGATTATGATTATAAACGTGCCATTTTATTATAAAAATGAATTATAGCAAATGAAAAACGGATTCTTACTCATATTTTTTTACACTATTACGGTACCGATTTGTCATTTTCTTTTACTTTTATTAGGGTAGGATTTAGTGTTGATTATAGTATTTAAACAGTATAGTACGAGAGCTTTAGGCTAAGCAGAGAGCACTAATTTGTTCTTTTCTGATCCAGAAAAATGATTTAACCCTGGTTTGCTACTGTACGTAAAGAAACCAAGGGTTTATTTGTCATGTAGGCTACCACTGCTTCTTATTGACTCGCATAAATGCATGTATTAAAAAAATATCGTTAAGTTTTTATTTTGGACCATAAGAATTGTCTGTCATGATTATTAGTTCTTCTATGTGTTAGGCGATTGCATTTGGGTAAATTGAAACTCTTAAAGACTGCTGATCTTAATTTACATTTAACTAACTAAACTTAATGATAAAACATTAACAATGATTATATGGTTTAGATGCCAATTTACCAATCACTATTTAGATCCACAATTTTTTATTAGGACTATGTTATTTTTGTGTTAGGTCATTCACTCATGAAAACTGACCGATTTTGTAGAGTTCTCCAAAGGGGCACATATTGATGTAGATCTATGTTCAGCAATGTATAGTTTCTGTGAGGTTTTATTATGTCGTCAACTTTGGTGTATATTAGATCTATAGAGATTTTTTAGAATTACCAATTAATTTATAAATCCATTTTAAGCTTCAGTGTGTAATTATAGTAGGCCTATATTAGTTCTGTAGTTTATTATTATTATAGATTTTAATGTCAATGTGATGTCTACCGCAGTAGGACTACAATAATATTTACTTTACCAAAGATGAGTTTATTACGATTATGAGCAGATCTCTCCCTGCCAATGCGTTTGAAAAGTGGTGTTCTATTGATATTTTGACGGAGATGAGTTAATTTATTGTTTTGATCCAAAGCAGCCTTATAAATGCTTTTTGTATTATTATTATTATATTGAAATAATTATTAAGATATTGAATATCGCCAGTTGATCTGGTGACCGATGTGAACTGATGCAAATTGGGTACTCTAATCGAAAGTAATATTTTATAAATGTCATGTCAATGTCATATCAATGCACACTTTGTGTTTTGGAGACAAAAATGTTCCATATTAATAACTTGTGTAGTTCTGGTTGCATTTTTTGCCAGCAACTCTCTATTTTCCATCCAGTTTGTATTTTTAGATGGTTTAGAAGATAACGAAATATAGGGAAGTTAATGATGATAAAAGAAAATTGACCCCCATTTAATGCGAGTCAGAAACCCCTCCCCACCCCACAAAAAACAACAAACGAACCAAAAACATATTTCCATAATCTTTTTAGTGTTTTTATGCTGTTGTTAATATTATTATGATTATATTGTCATCATTGGATTTCAATGGAGGTCTATTCACTGTTTTAGGTAGTTTGCCCTTTTTAAAAGTGTTTACATTTGAAAATTCAGAAAGCAATAAGAATAATTTTATGGGGTTTTTGATGAGCCCTGATGGTGAAAATAAAATGTTTGCAATACTTATACGTTTGTTCTACTTGTAGTCTTTAATGTGAATGCAAGCTGTGAGAAATGAAAATGTGTTGATCTGCAGTATATGGTTGTGTTTTCGTTTAGTTAAGATAATATAGATAAATATGGGTTTATAATCAGCATCTTACATCAATTATCGCACGCCAAGCCATTTCAATCAATCACCCCTTCAACTCATTCCCATAGAGCATCAAACAGCCGCCATTTTTATCGGCGCTTACAAGGATGCAGCAAGATCTGATCTATTGCATCAATTATCGCACGCCAAGCTATTTCAATCAATCACCCCTTCAACTCATTCCCATAGAGCATCAAAATCAAACAGCCGCCATTTTTATCGGCGCTTACAAGGATGCAGCAAGATCTGATCTATTGCATCAATTATTGCTCGCCAAGCCATTTCAATCAATCACCCCTTCAACTCTATATCGGTTACTCTATTTGTCACTTGAACATTCTGAAGAAAACCACATAATGTAAAGAGCGTTTCCACAGGACTCGTCTAAAACCATTCGCTACATACCATCCTGACGATAGGCTATGTCCATCTCTCTAGCTTCTTTGTTCTGCAGAATTAATTTCCTTACATTGACATTACGACATAAGGCACAAGAATAAAAATGAGACCCGGTCATCAAAACTCCACGACGACCATCGGGCCTGAAAACTGAAAAGATGCTAAGCTTCGACACAAAGTCAGGGTTCTTCGAAGCGTGGTTACCAGCAGCTATGCGCTAAGGATTTCAATTTTACACCAGTTTGGAGCCAATGTTTAAAGAATACGCATCGTAGAAATATCGTAACATACAGTGCACAACTATTAAAGTCAATAATAAGGTCTGCTTACTTACTTACTTAATCTTTTGAGCTCCTTGAGGAGCATAGAGCGTTGATTGTGGATCTCCACCTGGCTATGTTTTGGACTTTTTCTTGATCTCACCCCTAGTAATTTTGGCTACTTTTGTCTCTAGATCCAGGGTTGTTCGCCATGATGTTGTTGTAGCTTTAATAAGGTTTAATTATTTAAAATGCAACCGGAAGTAGGACCTACTTCGTGCATCAATGTGTACTGGAAGGAAGGAAGCCGTTGTACACTTGTAACTCTATTCCCAGGTCGTACTTTGGATGGCTGTAGTTTTGTCTTTTTCCAATGAGATGTAATATTACTGTTGTTCACCTCTTATGTCTAATTCACACTCAAGTTATCTTGTCCCTTTTGCCCTTTCCTTGCCTTTCATTGTCGAGATTAATGTATAATATACACTTGAATTTTGCCGTTCACACCAAACCACTGCAGCTAGAGAGTTTTTGTAAGAGGACAAAGAAGTATTCCATTTGATTTGTTCAATAAGGAATAAGCTATCTCGTGCTTCAATCGCACGAACAGTGAGTGAGACTTACCAAGCGATAATAGTATTAAGATCATGACCAATCTTGACTGGTAGCTAACAACATATTAGTAATGATTTAATTACTTTGTATGTCATGGTATTATAGTTTTGTAACTTTGCATTTGCTAATAATAATTTTTTTTTTAAAGTAAAAAAACAAACAAGAAAACCCCATCAAATTAGCTTTTTCATACACATAATTCGATCATAATTAGATCTAGGTCCATTCGCTTTCATATTTTTCATTGGTTACCGCAAATCGGTTCGCTGATTACAAACTCTTTATAGTGAGTCATCGGGTAATTATGTCATTATGTCTCCGTTACTTCTACATGGTTCTTTGTACATTCTTTGAAGTTCAGCGCTTTTTTTTTTTTTTTAATAGCATAGAATTTGTTGCTATCGTTAGGAATTGATATTAATAAGTACTTTTTTCCTATGCATAATAATAATAAAAAGGAAACACAATAGAAGGGAGAGACATGCGTAATAGTCATGAATCTATAGCAACGAATGGAATAATGAACGAAGACATTATAATATGAAAAAAATATTTCAGTTCACAAACTGCTGGTACTGCAAGAACCTCCATGAAGACCTGAGGCAAGGCGCCCGTGGCTGAGAAGAACTGGCATATACTGGCATCACATTGAATTATTTGCAAGTGATTCAGGGAGCAGATAGAGCAATTGAAATGACGGTCTATGACAGCGGCCTTCCTGGAAAAAAACGATAGAGGTTGATCCGCCTTCAGCGGAAAAGTCGTGGGGATTCTCTGAATAAAGAATTTGAAGGGTCTGCTGATTCCAATTGAATTTTCTTCAATATGAATATTATAATTATAACAGAAGTTGCTTGTAATATGACAATCTGAAAAATATTATGCAGAATACGAGCAATCATTTTGATGAGTCATTTAATGTACACCCACACCCTTACATACTCTCTCTCTCTCTCTCTCTCTCTCTCTCTCTCTCTCTCTCTCTCTCTCTCTCTCTCTCTCTCTCTCTCT
>JASKDV010213082.1:0-10209 GCA_032466395.1 Aegires albopunctatus | reverse complement strand
CTTGCCGACGGTGTCGCCAATGTGTCAATCGGCAAATTGGAGACTCGAGGCATATATGTGAGCACAAAAAGATCGATAGGGCCGCGATTGTCTGAATTCCGACCATTGTTGGAAAACATGCAGGTCTGTATTATAATCATGTGAAATGAACATTACCGACTGGCCATCCTTAGGCATCTGAATAAGTTGGTGTTTAGATGGAGCAACTCTGAGCTGTTTTCCCCAAACCCTTGCCTTGTCCAAAAAGGTAATGGCTGTGAAGGAAAACGAACGAACAAAGGAAACAATAAAGTGACCAAAATATCAATTTCAAATAAAAAAACAAACACAAATGTTCTGTAAACAAAGTATGAAGGAAATCAATGAGCCAGAATTATCTCTCCCCACTCCTCTACTAGTGACTCCAAATTCGGTGATCCTTGATTAAGCCAGTGTGCAAAAATTATAAGTTTGAAAAAAGCAATATATAGACAGCTTTTAGAATAAAATAATATGTATCCTACCTTGCTGTGCTTGACTAGGATCAGCCATTTGCACAAGAGCATTGTCTTTCTTGTTGAAAAGAATCTTTACGCGATGGACATTACCATAAACACCTGAAAAAGAAATCCAGCTTCAAAGTCATATATCTTCTCAAAATGTGAGTAATCATAAAGTTATCACAACTGCAAATGTAAACGGTATGATAGATCCCAGATGCAAATCCATTCCTCTTCCTTTTGTAATATCTAGAAGTGCAACTTCTTTGAAGATCTTAAGCAGGAGCAATTTTATTTAAACATTAAAGTATCAAAAAGTTAAATACAGCATTGCAAAAAGATGATGGAAAGAATTTATTTTCCAAATACTGTAAATTAGAAACTGGTGACTAAAATGTATAAAGGGATGAGGAAAACAACTGACCCAAAACTGACATAGGGGCAAAAGAGTGCATAAAGACACAATACTTTGCACAACAAACATTGCTACTAAAAGGCAGGATAAAAAAAATTATTGAATATAATTGTGTGCAATTGGCTGAAATACAAAATAAAATAAGACTCCCAATTTTAGATCAATAAATCACCAAGATATTCAATACAGAAATAAGAAGAAAAGATAAGTCTTTTTGTATTTAAATAAAGTCGTTCAGCTCTAGCAGTTTACAAACAGAACAGGAAGTTGTATTTACCAAAGTTGCTTTATTTAATCTGAGTACTAATGACACCTTATAAGGTTCAGTGGGCAGAATTTGAAGGATAATGATAATGACAGTAAGACTATATATTAAGCTTTGCCATATCTGGACTACCCAGTTTATGAATACATTTAAAAGAGAAGAAAAAACACCTTTATAAAAAATAAAAAAAATTAAATAAAAAAAAACAAAAAAACAACAACAACACACACACAAAAGTATGCTTGTTTGGTCATTAAACTCATGATCAGCCATGATCAGTTATTTCAGGGTGTTAAATGTCATGTCTCTCAGGGTCTTATTTTAATGCAGCCTGCATATTTGACAATATCTACTCCAAAAACCATCATGCTATACCAGGTAGCCCTGAGTATGCAGCTACAACCTAACCTAAGCAGTGATATAGGACCAAAATCACCAGAGTAAGCTCGATGAGAACTAGTAGTGAATCGATCATTCAATACCTTTAATTTGTGCGAGAAAATAATCCTAACAAATCATTGCAGCTGTGCAGTACATTTAGACCCCCCACCAACGTAAATGGAATATAGATCATGCTGATCGTTCCTATATGTGATTGGACACACTTCATTTTCATTCTTAAATAAATTCAGTCAAAAACAGGTATTTAAAGAAATTCTACGAAAGTAAGTTTACATCACATTGCATGGTATCTACTACAGCATTCAGGTACAGAAATTGGGAGCAGATGGGATGGAAGAAGAAGAAAGATATTTCCTCCCCCTACCACCCCCGCGCTACAACGGGGTGCAATAGAGAAAAAGAAAGTTCAATAATTGCACAGAGAAATAGTAAAGAGAGAAAACACCATTTGGTTCTTCTTATCGAGTGGGTTTCTTCTGTTGAGGGTGAATAATGTAGAAGCAAATGTCTTGTAAATATTGATGCTTTCGGGCCAGCTGAGACAATTTCTCTCAATTTTACATCATATGAGGTCAAGCCAGACAAAAAGTAGTCATCAATGCAGTAAATAATTAGTTTCTTTCTTCTTGGAAACATATCACTTTCGCACGAAACAATGAAATGCCATTCAAAATAATTTCAATTGTAAAATCTTATAACACCACACAAAAGCAAATGTGTAGGATCAGAATAACTGTCAAGATTTATCTTCACTCTCCCATAATGTTAAAACAGAGAAGGGAAAAAGTCGCAATAAAAAGTAAAAGCATTAGTAAACTAAGTGGTAGTTACACAGAAGAAAGAAATTTTCTTCAATTAAAAATTTTTAAAAGTTTAAATAGAAGGACACGGAAGAAGAAAACATTTGCCGGTCTCGTGTATTTCAACAAATATTAGCTTTAAAATATATTCAGTACAGAATATAGGAGGATAAAAAAGAAGCATTCAAAGAGTGTAACAGGAATTCACATGGAATTCAAAACAATTGCATCAGCAACAAGGTATTAAAGGCAAGTAAGATATAGACATACCAAACAGTATAAACAGAGCCTCTGGAGTGGCCTTCTATTAAGTTTTAAACATGGGTAGATATAGCAAGGCGGCAAAGATAATTTGACGGGAGGATGGATTGCCGAGTTCAAGTAATGGCAGAATCAGGTCGAAGCAGCAGCAGCAGGAGTGTCGAGTCAGCGCAGAGTAGATCAGATCAGACAAGTTCCAGCAACACATCAGGGTGAGATAATGGGAGGGGGAAATGGGTGGGGTGGAGGTATAGAGAAGACAAAAAGAAAATTTTTTTTTAATAGTTAGGACATTTGAGAGTAAAGGACTGCCAGCTGTAAAGAAAAAGATAATTGATTTATATAACAGATTTGAAGATGAGTTCTAATTATATCAATATAACTGATAAAAAAAAGCAGATAATAGGTACAGTATAGATGACAATTTACCTGGATCTAACGACTGAAATAACTAAAGCACGAAAGGGTCACAAAAATGGAAGTACGCTACATTCGCTATCTCTTAGAATGGAATGTTTGAACACAAAGTAAACATAAAACATTTGATGCATTAATTACATGTATAGTGGATAAGCAAAGAAAATGTGCAATCATATTAAAGTGGACGTGAATATTTCACCAAGTATTAGCTTTAAAACTTTTTTTAGGGCTTACATTACTTTCCATAAGACCATCTACATTACAAAAATATAACTAACATAACTTTGGGAGAAGAGAAAAAAAAAAAAAAAATTCTGAGGGAAAGTGGAAATTAACATGCAGCAGTTCATGCTCCAGAAAGAAATATATATATTCACTCACACACACAACAGACAAACGAAAGAATAGTAGATGGAATTGGAATTCGTTAAATCCTAACTGAGCAACTACATGCGAGTCTTTCATGCACTGCGGACCTATTTCAAACATAAACCCTTTGCTTTCTTCAAAAATTTAAATGAAATATTTTTTTTTCTAATTACAAAAACTAAATAAATATGTAAATAAATAACAAATAAATTTCTTTAAATCCAAAAAAAAGTAAGGGGACCATGGACAAGTGGGGTGATTGGGCATGCATTTTCATATAATCTTTTGTCTCACGTATAGTACATGTATTTATAAATGGTCAAGTTGGACCCTATATACTATCTACAAATAATTGTTTAAATCAATGTTCTACCTGTTCATCCAAATTTGAAACAAGAATACAAGGTGTTCCACTGTTGGGCTGAGTGGGGGCC
The DNA here is from genome assembly GCA_032466395.1 of Aegires albopunctatus. Classification (NCBI taxonomy): domain Eukaryota; kingdom Metazoa; phylum Mollusca; class Gastropoda; order Nudibranchia; family Aegiretidae; genus Aegires; species Aegires albopunctatus. Next base: position 6,364 of record JASKDV010213082.1, on the reverse strand, counting down.
ATTGCTCCAAGGCGATTAGCCATACCCATGTTGTTGCCAAAGTTGAAGTTTCCTCCTAGTCCACCCAAGGCACCCATAGCACCACCACCTAAATTGGCATTCAAATGTGTAAAACAATTAGTAAGTAAGAAACACCACAATATATGAAAGATAAACTAATTCAAACATTTTTATAAAATTTCTTATTGAAGGTTAACTGCACTGTTACTAGTACAAGAAAATACTGAAGGAAAATGATATTGCTGTGACCTAGGATCAGATTATTTTAATTGAATAACTCCTATGGAGATCGTTTAAAAAATGTCACCAAAAAGGCATTACTGCACCAAATATCCGGATCAAAGCACATAGAAAGTTTGTGTCTGCATGTAGAGCTGTGTTATAAGTGTAAAACGTAGATACAATTTACATAAACATTATAATTTAGATATCAATAGATGAATTGTAACAATTTAGAGCAGTAGAAATTATATTAAACTTACCAGACCCCAGAACACCAGCACCCATATTCATGTTTCCTGAGAAGCAAATAAATGATTATCATCAGTAATGAATGAGCAAATCAAGGTTGATGCGGTTTTCTTCCATCTAATTGGGGACTATGTTGCCCTTTTTTCATGGGATTTCAGGGAAAAGGGAAAATCAAGGGGTTGATATTATAGGCGACCTGTTTCTTCAAATCAGAACATGTGGATAATGTTTTTTTTTAAACATATCTATATCACAAGAAAGCTCAGGTCATGCAATTTAATTTGATACCAAATTAAAAAATATTGGTCTTTCCATTACGAAGATATGGTGATATAAAAATGATAAGGACAGAAAGCCAGTTTTGAGAAAATGATAGAGGTTGGAAAACCGTTTTAACCCGATGAGAATTGTTCAGAAAGGTGCAATATTCTACGATTAATCGTGTTTATTTCACAATTGCCATATGTATTTAATGAAAGATAATGATTTGATCATTTCAAAGCAACCTTAATGAAAGGTTCAATGAAAATGATATTTCAATCTTTAAACGTCCCAGTTCAAAACGACCCACGCAACATTAGTTCTATTTTAAAGAAACAGGTCACATATTACATTCAAAAGCAGTAGCCTTATGATAATACTGAAATAAAAGTTATCATCCAAGATCTTGGGGGGAAAAGGCATATCCATAAGGTCTCTCATGTCAAAATAATAACAATCATGTAACATATACCCCTTATCCCGCACAGACAATTATTATGTTTAGAAATGACTTATTGTTGAACTTATCTAACAAACTACTATAAAAAAACTACTTTATATTATAAAAAACATTCAAAATTGTTGATTATTGATTTTAAGTACAAAAACAAATATAACTTCAATAACTTATTTTACCCCAATTAAATGTTTCAAAATAATCCAAATTACTATTAGATACATTCCAAAGAGAATTTTTATACGTCTCACACGTGTTTACTTTTGAGGATTCAGAAGAGTATTTACTGAGAAAAATTCAAATTTAATATCATATTTGACATATTTTTCACATTCTAATTTTATTCTATCCATCCATTCAAACTCTAAGAACAGAGTTGCCTTGCCTGCCCAAAATTTTGGCCCTCAGGAACACAACTTTTAAGAATGAGGCACACATTATCAGGAATACCATTATAAGGTCAACGTGACCTTGAAATGCCGATATATATGCGACAATTAATCATGTAATACATGTATCAAAGTCATTCTAGCATTGCGCACGAGCGAATTATGTTTTATACCCCCCCCCCCCATCATCTCTCTCTCTCTCTCTCCTCTCATGTAAATTCCAATGCCATCATGACACACGCACTCTTTCTCTCACAACAGTACTATAGCATTAATGTTATTATTGTCACTCTACAGATGGCAGTTTGACATAAAATCAATTTATAAGCAGATGTAGGAATTTATTCGATGTCAACCATAGGCTCACTTCTATTGTATGCGCAGTTGTGGGCTACAGTAGGCCTAGCACTTGCAAGCCTCAGATTGTGACATTGCATGTGTGTATGAGAGAGAGAGAGACAGAGGTATGTGTGTGTGTGTGGGAGGAAGAGAGGGAGGGAGGGAGAGAGAGAGAGAGAGGGGGAGAGAGAGAGAGAGAGAGAGAGAGAGAGAGAGAGGGAGAGGGAGAGGGAGAGAGAGAGAGTTTGTTTTGTATGTGCTAGAACAGGGATGAATGGAGAACTGCTGTAGATAGGCGCTGTAGGAGAGACGTGCTTGTAAAAGAGAGCATCACATCGCTCAAGGTAAAATACGACTTTGCAAACAGGATTCCCACCCCAGACTTCCGGCTTAAACCCGGAAAAGTTGCACCCATGGCCTGGAGGTATGTGGGTCCCAGTTAGGGTTGTGCGAAGCCTTGGCTTGGGGGGGGGGGATTGATTGATCGAGATAAAAACACAAAACAAAAACGAAACGAAGCAAGAAAATTGTGTGCAACCGGCTGTTTCAGGACTCGTCCTTACAATTCCGGATTTCCGGAGCGGCCACTCCAATTTAGTTACTTTCAGGAACAGTTCCGCAGGCACCGCAACGGTAGGCAACCCTATATGAAGTTTATTTCTAGCCGAATTTAGTTTTAATATGCGTAAAAGATTTGTCGCTTACTCTCAGAAACTATGAGTCTGAGCTGGGGTTTGCTTTTTTTTTTAACTATTAAATTCTGTGATAAAATCAAATTATTGTTTGGGTTGTGGTTTTTGTTTAATGTAAACGCTATTAATTTTGCAATCAATTAGAAAATTCACGAAAAACAACAATTTTACAGACTGAACAAAACAAGTGGTCATGTCAAATCTCTACATTACGTTGAAAAATGATATCTGAAGTTAAAACATTGCAAGGTTTAAACATTTTCAAGTTTCACAGGACAATCCTGAAATGCAAACACATTTATCACCATTTTGATCAACTGATAATTTTACAGCCTGTGATATCTAACATTAATGAAAGAGGTAAATCCTATGACAATTGGAATCCAATGTAATTCTATAATTTACACTTAAATGCATCTTTTGAGATGAGCCACATAAATAAATAATCAAATACAAACCAAAGAAAAACTCACCATTCATACTCATACCCATGCCACCATCCATACTATCACCAGTGGGCAGATCTGGACGTGTGAAATCTCTGCTCTTGTCATTATTATATTTCACATTCAAATTTGTTAGCCTGGAGAAGTCAATCTTGAGGGTATTACATCCATTGTAGATATTCTGGCCATCGAGGGACTATATGAAATGAAACAAAATGTTTAATTCATGATCAAAACATGGTGGAAATCTAATATAAAGTAAAATAATAATAATACAGTCCTCTTTGGCTTATAACTCGCCCCACGGTTGACACAGATACCAGATTATTATACATCTATGCAAATGAAGGTAAAGGGGTATTTTTTAAATACACGGTTATGCCCCTTGTTTGCAGCTTAAATTGCCATGACCCTGTTGACCTCTCGTGTTAACAGGACTTTGTTTTGGGGTATTATTATTGGGGGAATTGTTGTTGTTTCTCTATGTTATTGCAACGAATGTCTTGTTAACATATGGTGGATTGCTGAGGCTGAGTGCAAGCATGATAAGCAGTTTAAAGTTTAATTTAATTAAGTCTATGGAACGACCAAGGCGTGATTTTAGCTCTGTCATTAAGAAATCTGATCGACTTATAGATTGCCTGTTCTAGTTTACAATGAAATGAGATTGAATGTGTAAGATTTTCTAAATTTTATTTTCTGTTCAGATAGACCGGGTTATAAAGCCAAGTTCTCGTCTGGGGGGCGGGTTGTAAGAGGGGTGTTTTTGATAGGAAAACATTGGTTTCATTAAAAGTAGGTGAAGTGGGCTAATTGCATGCAGCATGTTCAATACGAATCTTCAATACAAATGTCAAGAGCGTCCTACTTTATGAATCAGAGACATGGAGAAAATCCAAAAATCTCGGTAATTCCCGGACAGCTTTCACCCCTGCTGCGACAAAATGTACGAAGCTTAGCTAGCCACATTATGAAGGTCCATGAAGAGAAACAAGTTTGTGCATTAGACCTCTCCATTAGGCCTATACCGCACTACGATAGGCCTTACCGAGTACAAGTACATAGGGCAAGATCGGCAGAGAGAGAGAGAGTGTGTGTGTGTGTGTGATTGTGTGTGTGTGAGAGAGCGAGAGAGAGAGAGAGAGAGAGAGAGAGAGAGAGAGAGAGAGAGAGAGAGAGAGAGAGAGACGAAGAGAGAGAAAGTTAGTGCCCACTTATATAGCTAAAGGACCTTAGCATCTAAGTGTTTTACTCACTTCAACTGGCCGATACCAACACATAACATATAGGACAAGACTGTCAGCCTGTTAGGTATGAATACAATTTTCGGACAGAACAACGCTACCTTAACGGCAAAGTTTTCAATCACACCTGAGTCGAGTGAGGTAGATGGGACAAAGTGTCTAACCGAAAGAAAACCGCCAGTAACCTGTGTTTATCGAGAAAAATTTACGCCAAGCTGGATACGATCTCACCAAGTCATCCAGCCGATCGGTGTCGGTTAATGTAGCTACTGGAGGTTCTCGTATTTGAGAGACAGACGGACAGGCGGATAGACACATTAACATAGAGATAGATGAAGATTTGGATTTAAAAAAGAAACAGACCGATATACGGTCAAACCGATACAGAGAACACTGACAAATCTTCTAAATGAGAGACACATAAGCAGTTAGACAGATTGGCAATTAAAGGAAGAGAGCCGGGTTGGCATACAGAAGAGGTTGTATCAACAGGGCAGGGTTTGATTATTTGCAAACCTTCACTTTATTGAACGTTTACGACAGAGCCCTTCGTTTTCTAAAATGTTATCCTCGTTCGCTATTCTTGTTTATGGTTATCGTTATTGATTTTATTACTCTTATTATCGTGACCGAGACATAGACCACGAACTTCTCGTTGCGACGTTGACACTAAAATAAAGTGTAAGAAAGCAACTACAGATACAAAGCCCATTCGTTACAACGTACAAGACATCAATGAAAATTTCGCCATTGTAACCATAAAACCTTTCAAAGCATTTCTTACGGACATAGAAGAAAAAGAGACGGATGAAATTGCAAATGAAACGTAAATCATCTACATGGAAACAGCAGAAAGAAGTAAAACAGCCCTGGATGACCGGAGACATGCTGAACAAGATTGAGGAAAAAAGAAAGTTAAAACAAGATCCGCAATGCAGAGCAATACTTTCAAGACAAGCATAAACAGTGAACCAATAAATGTGCAGGACGAACAAGAAAAACTAGCTGATTGGAAAGTGCTAGAATATAGAAAAATACATGAGAGAAAACAGAAGAATTTAATAAATGAAGAAATTAAAAATGCCACAAAGTCATTCAAAAGCACGCATTGATGGAATAAAGATGCAAACGGTAAAAGTCTTATAAGATACAAACTATTTGAAGGTGCATTCTCATACAGCTTGTTGCGGTGACGGTTTCTGTCCAATAAAAGTCTGCCGCAGATTTTTACAAACCGCTTCTTTATATCTTGTTTTTAGCCGTTCAACGATGAAGATCTCTCATGTGAAGAGAAAGTCTGCACGTTCTAAAACCGCAACAATCTGTATGAGAATTTGCCTTTACGCCTCGAGTCTCACGACAATCTGTATGAGAATGGGCCTATACGCCTCGAGTCTCACGACAATCTGTATGAGAATGGGCCTATACGCCTCGAGTCTCACAACAATCTGTATGAGAATGGGCATATACGCATCGAGTCTCACGACAATCTGTATGAGAATGGGCCTATACGTCTCGAGTCTCACGACAATCTGTATGACAATGGGCCTTTACGCCTCGAGTCTCACAACAATCTGTATGAGAATGGGCCTATACGCCTCGTCTCACAACAATCTGTATGAGAATGGGCCTATACGCCTCGTCTCACAACAATCTGTATGAGAATGGGCCTTTACGCCTCGAGTCTCACAACAATCTGTATGAGAATGGGCCTATACGCCACGAGTCTCACGACAATATGTATGAGAATGGGCCTTTACGCCTCGAGTCTCACAACAATCTGTATGAGAATGGGCCTATACGCCTCGAGTCTCACAACAATCTGTATGAGAATGGGCCTATACGCCTCGGGTCTCACGACAATCTGTATGAGAATGGGCCTATACGCCTCGAGTCTCACAATAATCTGTATGAGAATGGGCCTTTACGCCTCGAGTCTCACGACAATCTGTATGAGAATGGGCCTATGCGCGTCGAGTCTCACGACAATCTGTATGAGAATGGGCGTGTCGGCATCGAGTCTCTGGACAATCTGTATGAGAATGGGCCTTTACGCCTCGAGTCT
>JASKDV010213060.1:0-10211 GCA_032466395.1 Aegires albopunctatus | reverse complement strand
AGAGAGAGAGAGAGAGAGAGAGAGAGAGAGAGAGAGAGAGAGAGAGAGAGAACAAAGGCTGTGAAAAAACAAAACTCTTACTGCCTCTGACATGACAGCGATGAGGAATGAAATGAGAGAAATACAGTTTGTGTCAATAATCAATGCTCCATAATATACGCGTATGCTTTTTATTTATTATTTTTACAGTTTAGAATTGGATACGAATTTTCATAATGAAAATGGGGTGTTTTTTTTTTTCATAATATACATGTATTATAATTTTTGTACTATGTAAACAAAGTGAATTGACCATAACCAAATATTAATGCAGCTCGTTATGTGGCAAATTCCAATGAAGACCTATTTTGTGAATTACATCTGTATTTCATTGTATAATGACATAATATATATGCACTGTATTATTTCTCAAGTATGGCAAATTTTAATAATCAGCAGAGTGTTGTGTATATCCTAGTACCTATATACAGACTCGTGATGCAATATCTTTAAGAGATTATAACAACTAATATAACTGTTTAGAATATCAAAAATCCCCTGCTATTCGCACGGCATTCTAAAGCTTCCAAAGAGATTGACTTGCTTCTTAACAAAATCTCAAATAATGCTTTTATGCTTTAAGAAAAACGCTTCCTTTTATTACACACTCAAATAATCGTTATTTTTATAATTTCAACAAATTACACTCCATGTTATGTTTTTAAAAAGATAATTTAGCTAAGGTCGTCGTAAAGACGTTAAAATGACATTTCAATTTTAAGTCCCCGAAGGAGAGCGCGAATGAGGTCATGAAACATTTCCATACAAACTGGTGCTGACCAGAACTTCCGACGATATGATTGGCTGAAAGACAAAAGTGCTACTCTGTGAGGAGGAGATGATGGGTGAGGGAGGGATTATCTCTGTGTGAAGGGGGAGGGGATGGAAGTCTTATCGTGGTCACGTTCAATCGATCGCACTGGACCAGTTTGGTTGATCCTCTGGGAGCATCTCAGACTTGACAATTAAATAATATAACCATTTCAACATGAATGTGGAACTTATAAATATGACAATTTACTGTCTTTTCCCCCCATCGCTTAACGCCACAATGGCTGAAGATAATGTAAAGCGAGCGTAAAACTTTACACTTGTGTCAAACGCTAAACGAAATATTGTGTTTCATAACAATTCAAATAATAATATTAATAATGGCGTAGAGACAAGCGGAACAACAATAATGATCATAACATCGTGAACAGAAACGATGGAAACTAGCACGTATGTCTTATGTCTCCACTTCGTTATCCTTTTGTAAGTGTAATTTTTTTTACACTAAAAGATCAATACCAATACCAATTGGAGTGTGATATGGAAGCCCGGCTAGCTCAGTCGGTAGAGCATGAGACTCTTAATCTCAGGGTCGTGGGTTCGAGCCCCACGTTGGGCGATTTTTTTGTTCTTGTTTCCTATTTGTTTTGTTTCATATCAAAAACTAATTTCTTTATGTACTATACAAATCTAAGCAGACAGTTTGAATGGTGATTTTCCATTCAGATTTTAATATAACTTTAATCTATTGTTAAATATTTTAATGATAACTAGTCGATTACCCACGACATCGCGGAAATAATGTTGCTACATTAATTAATGGTATTATTACTGTTGATTTATTGCATCCGGCAAGCCAGATCTCTAGTTTTTATGAACATAAGCGATTTTCAATTTGGTTTATGATTTTGCTTCCTGTAATGTGTTTCGATTCTACACACTGTGCTTCAATGTGGTCTATTACAGATGGCCAACACACACTACACAGAGAATGTCAAGCCATAAGGCCTAGAGCATAGTCTCTATATTGGTAAAATAAAGGCCAATATTCTGGGGGAAAATAGCTGTAATTTGCCTTAGTATGCATGAATTCCGCTCACACCAACTCGTGTTGCTGTTATTGAATAGTGTATGTTAAAGAGCTACGTTAAAATCCATGATGGAGTAACTGGTTGCATGTAGTATGTATTACTTTCCTCCTGAACAAATCTGGATCATTCTGTCATGTAATAGCGATCTTACTGAGAGATCACATTTATTGAACATTTTTATTTACGATTGCTGAAGGCTATTCACGTGGAAAGCTCAGCTAGAAATCAAGACAAAACCTCTGGTTTGTTGACGACCTCCTGAAATCAAGCCATGCCAATGGTTTGTTTTGATTTTAGGTAGCGGTCATTTTTTTTTTTTTTAAATTTATTTTTTTATCACAATTTTTAAAAATGCTTAATTTGGTTAATCAAGCGGAGAAACACAATAATTTTGTTTAAAAACACTTAGTCTACCTATCCACCAAATGCAATTGCATATTTTTTTTAATCTGCCAGTCAATCTCTGCGCTTTGGTAAAAAATTTATTGAGCCAAAGAAGCACAATAATCTCCCTTTCGTTATATTTTTAGAGAGAGATTATTATTATTATTATTGTTATTATTATTATTATTATTATTATTATTATTATTATTGTTGTTGTTATTGTTATTAATTATTATTACTATTATTAGTATTATTATTATCATCATCATTATTATGGTTATTGTTGTTATCATTATTGTGTTGTTGTTATTGCTGTTGTTGGTGTGAATATTATTGGCATCATCGTCAGTGATATTATCATTTTCTTTTTGATGTTATATTATATTTTAATGAAAGTTGTTCTCTCTGTAGATTTGACATTAGAAGAAAAAAATAAATAAATAAAGGCCCATCACTGATGCTGTACGTTTTTCGCAAAATCCATCAGAGACACACACACACAGACACACACACACACACACACACACACACACACACACACACACACACACACACACACACACACACACACACACACACAAAATAATGAAAATAGAAAATATATGATTTTTTAACACAAATATTTAAAACATATAACATTTATTTTTTAAAGACAAGGTCATGTAATCTTTCTCCATTGTATGAATGTACATGTTTGAATAGAAGAAACCCCAACATGAAGATTCGAAGAAAGTACAAATGATATGGAGACCAGATTAGTAAGTGAAAGATTGAATGGAGACTTTTAATACAGTGGATGTATTAAGGAAGAATTCTTTTGTTGATTCGGTGTATAATCATAGTATTTTTAATTGTATCTGGCAAAAAGAGTCTATCTCTGCGTTGATCTCCGTTAGTTACTAGATGGGAGACATGGGAAAAAATTACACAATGCTCATCAAGGGTCTAATGCTCGTGAAGACCTAGGCTTCACTCTGTCATTTGGCTACATCAGAGTATTCAGAGTTCTAACTATCAATTTGTTTTTCTTCTCTACATTTACAGCTCTCAATGTTATGTTCTAAACATGACTAAACGTCGAATACGTTTCCTTGATATCAGTCATGTTTATTGCAGATTTTAGAAAGCAAACTTTGAATAAAAGGCCTGAAAACGTATCATGGCATAACGCTAACGTCTTCTGTATACTTTGTATTTTATGTAAAAGATAAAAAAAGAAATTACAAGAAAATATAAAACCCAGGTCTGAAAACTGATACAAAATGCATTTCTTGCTTTACAGGGATACCACAAAGATAGCCATCTAATGTCACACATAATGTCAGAAGGTGTATCGGGAAAAGTGTGCATCGTCACGGGAGCCAGTTCCGGTTTTGGAGAAGCTACAGCCATCCTCTTCGCTAAGAGAGGAGCATCGGTCGTACTTTGTGGAAGGAACCAAGAGAGACTCCAGGGGGTGCTAGATCGATGTATTGAAGAAAGTGGTGGAAATCCTGACCGATTCATAACTGTCCAAGGAGACCTGACGGATGCTGGTGTCCGAGAGGACATCATGTCAAAGACCATTCAGAGATATGGTCGCCTGGACGTTCTGGTAGCCAATGCTGGAGTTAATTTCCCGGGAAGTAGTGTAAAAGAGGCGACTGAACTAATATTTGACAGTACTCTCAACACTAATGTAAAATCGGTGTTCTTCCTCATACAGCAAGCACTTCCATATTTGGAGAAGTCAAAAGGAAACGTCATATCTGTGTCTTCCTACCTCAGTACGCTGGCTGGCGGTCTTGCAGTTGTTTACGCAATGAGTAAAGCGGCTTTGGATCATATGACGCGTTGTTTGGCCGTGGACCTGGGCCCTAAAGGAATTCGAGTCAACGCTGTCAATCCGTCGTTTGTGAGTACTAGAATTACTCGAGATTATAGTGCAAATATCGTCGATTTGAATCAACGAGTAGAGGACATGGAAAGTACCAAACAACCAATGGGAGAGTGTGGGAAACCCGAAGACGTTGCGAATGCTATTGTGTTCCTGGCGTCGGATGCTGCCAAGTTCATCACAGGGGAATGCCTGTTGGTGGATGGAGGGAGAGCGCTGACCGGAGCTGAGGTTTCACCTCGTTGATATTGCAGTGCAGGCCTAGTGCGTCGCCTTGCCAATATCCTAGACAACAATTGATCAATGTTGTCTGGGATTATTTATTATAGTCATTTCGTTGTTTATTGTTTTTGGTTTTTGGGGGGTTTTTTGTGTCTGTTTTTTTTTTTTTTTTTACATTTTTGCTGTCAAGGATATCAAGTATTATGTCTTCTTTATTAAATTACACTCTTCTTACGTATAAGTATATTAGTGAAGGACCGGCAAATTTTGTGAGAAATTTGTATGTAAGATAGAGATATGATCCATATTATGGTATTATGGTCCATTTCCAAAACATTATATCATAACCATACATGCTTTTAACCTCTTTGTACAATGTACTGTTATAAATTTCTTTGTAAGACGTGAATGACATTACTTGTGAAGAATAAATCTAATACAAAAACCCCAACCATAAACATTTGGCATTCAAGTATAGTAAAAGATATTGTGGTCACACTAAGAGGGAACTTGTGCAGCCTTACTCTGATATATGGTAATGGTCTATCACTTTTAAATCAATTTTGAGACCCAGAATCTAGATTTAAAATAGGCCAACTGTATGGCCAAATTCTGCTATGTTCTTTAATAAATATCAGAAAAACATTAGCCAACGTATCTTGTGAATTCATGAAAAGGACTTCTGCATCCCTCACGTTGAAGAAACGAATGGCATGGTTACAGCGACTTACCGGAAATGGCTGTATTGTCCAGACCGTAACAGGGATCTCAGCAATAATGAATGATAATAATGGTAATGTTAATGGCGACGATGATGATGAGGATGATGATGATGATCTAAATAATGATTCGTCTATGTAGCCAGAATATCGCTTCTTGAACAATAGGAAATTAATTGGCAAACCTAATCATCTCATAATTCTAGTTAAAGGTCATGCTAGTTAAATGTCATCTTCTTTCCATTCCTCCGAGCCATATCCTTGAACACTGACCCTTTCATGATATCTAATCCCTTCCCAAAGTCCTAAAGTTTTGACGGGATAACCCACTTGACCATTTCTGATTTGTTGTGAAACTTGCGGTAGCCCATCATGTCCATGACGTCTGAACACATTTCCTGAATAGTTGATGCATGTTCGCCATGCAACTGAAGTCTCCATTTATGAGTTGTTTTCGTCGAGTTAGCTTTCGACGTACAGATTTTACTCTTACATATTTTATCTTATTTGCCCGCAAACGTTATATCCCAGATATATTTTCGAATAGAATCATTCAGTCTGATCCCAACAAAGTTATACAAGTATTCTGCTGCTTCCTGGGGATGCTCAGCGATGTCTTCGTAGCGAACGGTCAATACAGCATCGGGGTATTGTTCGGTTAATTCTTTTGCTAGAATCAAATCTTTTCTGATTCTGCCACATACATAATATGCTCTTTCTCCTGCGTTGTTCCATTCAAATTCCTTAACCTTGCTCTGAGATAAAAGGCACCCTCTTGGGTCACGTAGAAGATAAATTACCTTCAAATCAGGATCCAATTTCAGGAGCCTTTCGACCTGAGCCATGGTGAAACTGATGACCTTTGCTACTAACTATGATCTTTGCCCTAGTACAAGGTTCAACCAACTTGTGGAGACAACTTTCAACGCTCTTTGTTTTTGTGAAAAAGAAACACATAAACTATATATAGATGTTAATAGAATTGTGTGAATTGTTATTGGATGAGCTGATATTTTAGCATAATTAGATCCACCATATTAAAAAATAAACAATCCAAAATATAAAATAAAACAAAGAACATACAAAACTAATCCTTTTTCTACAATATTTTGTTCAATTTTTTTCCAACGCATTATGCATGACGAAACTAAATCTATTTGTTTGAATTTGAAGGACAGTGAGTAAATGATTCATTCAGTTGACCCATGGCACTCAACTTAATTGTTGACCTGCAATGATTGAATATTCATCACATGATAATATCGTCTGTATGCATACATATATCGCACAAAAACAGAACGTTTGCCAGATTTCCCAAGTCACTATATAGAGGCATTATAATTCATCATTTATCAACTGCAACATGATACTAATATCTAATAATATTATAAAGGAGAACAGTTGAAAATTATGTAGTCAATTATGATTGGTAGAGAGAGTAGCAATAGTCCATTATGATTGGTCGAGGGAGTAGCAATAGTCCGTTATGATTGGCGGAGAAAGTAGCAAATGGTGGATAAAGTACCTCACAACACGCTATAACATTAGCTATGGTTCGCTGTGACGTTGGCAAGCCGAGGTCTTTGTCTCAAGACGTGTGAAAACGTGTTGTATTGTAAATGTATGTGTGTGTGTGTGTGTGTGTGTGCATGCGCGCGCGCGTACGCGCGTGTGTGAGGCGAGGAAAAGGGGAGAACCTTGGGATATCTTAGATAATTAGAGGAGAGGTGTAAAATTTGACATTTCACCATGCATCCTTATGAGATGAGTATGAGTGAAATAGGCTTCTTTCTAACATTGTGTTTGTTTAAATTATTGCAAGAAATGCTGCAAGGGGTCATCTGCTAGTGTAGATGTAGTGTAGTGTAGTGTAATGGCTGTTTTGAACCTTTAGTATTGCCTTACCATTCCTCTAGATCAGTCGTTCCCAACCTGGGTTCTATCGAACCCTGGGGGATCCGTGAGTCGGTCTCAAGGGTTCGGCGCCCTCCGCTGCGGAGGTCAAGATCCACCCGGCTCACTCAACTCACTGTGTAAATTTGTGATGACACGACCGAAGCGTTCGGTGAATGCGCATGAGAAACTGGAAGATTCGGTACCGCAAAAAAGGTTAGGAATCACTGGTCTAGATAATGATAGATATATGGGGTCATATAGTGTGCTATTCCTTTTCCCTAAAGACAAACTAAATATCTTAATCTATAAATTCTTAAGGTGGGCGTTGCCCCCCTGGGTTTTTTCGAATAAACTCGATAACCATTGAAGCTACCAGAAAACCAAAAACATCAACATTTTTTATTTAATTTCCCAAATTCGGTGGGCAGTATTATTTTATTACCAAATAACTGCAAATTTTCATTAATTTCTATTAAATATCAAGTACGGGATCTACGACTACGATGGTCAGCGCCATCTTCAGTCTTCAGCAATCACTGCCAATCATGTCCTTCGAGCGAGAACAATGATAGCTCAGTTTGCCGCAGGTAATTATTGTGATTATCATTTTTTTTATTTGGCGTTACGATTACACGATAGAATATACAACCCAGTGGCTAATAGTTAAGTCAGTTATCTTGTAATCGACAAGATGAAAGTACCTCGACATCATGACTTAATATTGGAAATTAAAATCTACGTAAACACCTGGTGATAATCTTTATAACGATTTGATATTTTTAAATACCATTTTTTCAAATAGTTTGTGGTTATTTTTACATAATAAGGATACTACCACAATTTCCGCCATTTTGAGACTTGTCCACAATTCATCGCCACCTAAAGCAAAATATTGCCAGAAATGATATTGATATTATAAAGCAACCAAGATCTTCGGCTTTTGAACTTTTCTTTAGATTTTCGATCTCCGCATTAAAGAACCAGTTTAAAGACCAGAAATCATAATTTAATGATTGAAATACGATTTTGCAAGTACATCTCGTGGTTGCACCGATAACTGAAATCTGACCATTGATTTAAATCAAGAATTTTGTGTTGTGAATATAGGTTCAAATTGTTTTTCATGCGTGAAAATATTTCGTAGAAAAAAATCGATATTGAGAAGTGTGTAGTTTCTTTTGCAAGTGGGTTTATCATCACCATCTCCCCATCTCATATAGCCATTAGGCCTAATGTTTGGACAAGGCGTTCTGTATCTAAACAATTTCCGAAAGTTTTACCAGTAATCTTCTATCTGTTATTAATTGCGGCTGTTTGTGGCATCTTTGTCGAGTCAGGTTATGATAATAAAACGTCTTCAGCAAGTGTTCTTTACACTTTTTTTTGATGATGATCGCACCCAATTTCAACATGAAACATTCTTGTTTTGACATTAAAGCAGTGCAATGTTTATTGTTGACATATTTTTTTTTAAATCCTGATTTTAGAATGGAGCTAGAATTCATTGTATTATAATTTATTCATTAATAAAAAATAATTAGTTTGTGCACCCATTCTGGTTAAAGAATCAATAAAGATATTATTTTCCTACTAATTTTTTAAATTTAGTTATGGTAGTACGAAATAGCTAGCAGTTAGTTGTCAGTAAAACACGTAGCTCTATAGATATATCCATAAGTTCTCTCATACCACGCGACAATATTATTATTTTTTACGGTTGCCCATTCCCAAACATAAATTTAAAAACAAAATCCAAACTAAAAAAACCAAACTGGATCAATGGAAGCACTGACTTTATAACTGGAATAGCTTTGTGTTCAGTCGTGCGTTCTTTATCTTTACTTTTCCTCCTCGTTATTTTAGGGCCTAGTCTCTTGTTAAAGACGTCAAGTCTACAGTGGCAGTGACCCAATCAGGAAAAAAACAAGGACCCGCCACCGTTAACGGGGTGGCCCTTCAAGCACGTACCCCTTGTGTCTGTAGCAATAATGTTTCATTCTTACGACGTACAGACGACGTTAGAAAATACGACATCAGCGCCTGACGCAGACGGTAGAGGTGATGAAACTAGGGCGAATGGAGACATCCAAAGTACAAGATGGCGCCGCTTGTCGTCTGCCTCTTGGCATTTAGGCGTCGTGAGAATTAAATTAGATTTTTGAACGGCTTATACATAGTAATGGACTTGGATCATGAGCACACTATCCGGCATTACATTTACCTCTCTGTTGACCAGCTCGGAGATATCAAAAAGATTGAAAGTGTTACTGTTTTTGTAAATAGCTTAGAGAAATGTTTATGTAAAGAGTTTTAAAAATATTTTGATACAATCATAGCAAGATGCCATTTTCACGTAACTAGTTCCATTTTTGGTTGACCTCCTGACTGCTCATTATCGTGGATAAGGGAGCTTAGTGAGAATTAACATAAATTTGTTACAGTTATATCCCTTGATCCACTGGCGCACGGGTTGCTTTGCTACCGTCGCGATACTGTCTGTTTTGCTAGAAAATTGCGCGTTGGGTACTGACATTCTAATAGAAGGACAATTTGGCATTTAAGAAAAAATGTTAATGCAAGGAAAAATCGTATGTAGTAAATAGTCATGGCAACATTCTTTTCTAAGTACTAAACCTGATAAGTCTAGATCTAATGAAGAAAATGTGCGATGCGATGTTTAAATGGTTCTAAAAGCTGTCTGTAAACACCAATATTATATCTTGTTTTGATAGTAATTCAGGTGTCCTATCCTACGTTTGAAGCGATGTTAGATCTAAATGGTTCTAAAAGCTGTCTGTAAACACCAATATTATATCTTGTTTTGATAGTAATTTAGGCGTCTTATCCTACGTTTGAAAAGTCAATAGATACTTTTTTACTTTTCACTTTGAAATTTCAATAATTTCATAAATGTCCAAACCGCTTCCTTTCCTTCATACTTAGCTGTAAGAGAGGACTGTAAATGAGAGCAACTATGCAATGTACTGCACTTTATATAATATTATATTATTTATACAATGTAATAGAAATTATTACATAAAATACACAGAGTGCTTAACACAAAATTAAAAATATTTGTAAAGCATTACAAAATATAAATAGATACTTAGATCAATATAGTTGAAGACTTCAACTATATTGATCTAAGTATCTTTTTATAATATTATATTATATACTATATATATATATATATATATATATATATATATATAT
>JASKDV010213049.1:0-10212 GCA_032466395.1 Aegires albopunctatus | reverse complement strand
CTCTCTCTCTCTCTCTCTCTCTCTGTCTCTCTCTCTCTCTCTCTCTCTCTCTCTCTCTCTCTCTCTCTCTCTCTCCAACATTACAATTAGTTTGCCTCGAAGTCGCCATTGACTCAATAGAAAATGTGGACAGTGCACCTTCCATAGACCTCAAGTAAAGTGCAATGACATTTTCTATAAACGACACTTCATATAGTGTTGGCAGTACTACCCTTGAGGGACAAATGGCTTCAATTATATTTTCGAAGCGGACATTTTTAATGCGGGTTTAATATCTTTGGTTCTATTAATAAACCCTTTGTAAAACGATAGTTACAGTAAAGAGAGGACTAGCATTCATCACTATGAGATACTCTAAGTAGAATTATTTCCGATTGTAGTGCATAATCATGTAAACCTTTGCACGCAATCTGGTCATAATCATCTTTTTTATTTTCTATATCTCTCTTTATCTTGATAGATGCAATCCCGATGAAGATGAGTCGAGATCTGTCCAAGATCCACCATAATAGCTTATCGATTCTGACCACCTGATTAGGATCGAGCGAGAACTTTCTCCCCCGATTATTTTACCATTTCTGACAGATAATCGAACCCTCTAAATCTCTAAATATTGAATTGCATGAGGTGAGTACCGTTTCGCTAAAATCTATTGTTCTCCGGATTTTGTTCAAGGTAGCTTAAGAGTGTTCAAAAAGTCTCGTAAACGAATCTCAACATTTACCGATAAAATGGAGGTATGAATAGAATAATTATTACTGGGAAATTAATTCATTAACTTGTATAATTGTGTAAGGGGCATTGGATTTAATGTAACTGCTCTCATGCAGCAAGACGACTGCATTCTATTAGTAATATGGAAAGTTATTTTGTGTTGTAGCACGTTGTCTTTATATCTTATTGATTAGACAAAATGTTCCCATTCAAAATGTTGCGCATGTATCTCTTGGCCCTCTAATTTAGTTTCGTCGACATTCTGCGCCTATTGTTTCATATAACAAAGACAGACATCTCCCATCTATCTTGATGCGTCCATATCTATTTTTAAAAGTATTGCCAACGAACCCTTAGTTCTATCTACTCTATGGCTCTTGAAGTTTTATAAATATTAAATGTCTTTAATAATTAATTGCCTACCGCCAGAAATTCGACTTCAACCAAGAGTGGAAATCCAGACCGAGGCAATCTTGAAAACTAGATATAGATTTATTCTTTTTATTTTTGTATATCATATCTCTCAGTACAAATTTACAAGTCCTTCATTGATTTCGAATAAAGTGGTCTTAAGCAATATCTAGATCAGCTACAATTTGTTTCTCTCGTCGGTCGGTCGTCATCTGCAATGAGATCGTGATTCCCAGAGCCGCAACTCCACGGGGTGCTCTTTAATATTATAATAATATCGGCTATAATATGTAAGCACTATATAAGAGAGTCTAACTTTTATATTTTAAGGAAATTGGGCTAAGCAAAATGAAATAGTTTCGAATAACATTACGTACGGAAGAGGTAAATTACCATTATTGTCAAGAACATGAAATCGATTGAAAAAAACCCAAATCCAACCTCGTTGCTTATACTTTCGTAATGCCGCACATTATGCTCAAACAGTCATGTGCTCTTCAATTTATATTTCATCCCTGATCGTAATCACGAAAGGAAAAGCATCGGATGAATAATATTGTTCATTTCATGCAGCGTATTGATTCTCATGTATCGCTTTATCAGAGAAAATTGGCATGTAGCAGACTAGTTAACCAGCAGATGTTTCTCATCATTATCAAACTTGGTGGCAGATTCTGATAGGTAGTGTGTCTATATAGAATTACTGGCTGTAAAAGAAGGTAAGAAAAGGATACGAAATATATATTCACGAGGGGTGCGAATTGATAAGATAAATCTAACATTAAAGACATGAAAATGGACATGGATTTCGTTCGCCTTGTCCTGAAGATTCACTGCTTTAACCTTGGAATATCGTTAATACCACGAAAACAAACAGCTAAATCTGTGATCGTTATCTTAAGATCTTAAAATGGAGCTTTAATCCTAAATTTCCACCCAGCCCATTTCGTTCTTTTCAAACAATTAACTGCGTTTAAACAATAATGCCCCGAGAGGGAGTGGAGATAGAGATCATTTAATAGAAGGCAGGGTACGGCGATTGATAATGCCTTTGAGAGAAAATCGCAGAAAGATTAGCTAAGGATGTGACAGCAGCGAATGATACGGTTTTAAATACGTTAAATTGAGAATGAAGATGAGTTCTTGGAAATTAGCGCGAGACGATTTAACAGATATAAAGTAATGAAAGGGAGGGAGGTTGGTGGAATAGAAAGATATTAATCAAGTCCAAACAGCATGACCTCTTCCTCCATATACCTCTCTTCTCCCCTTTCCCCACCCTCACTCTCTCTCCGTCTCTCTCTCTCTCTCTCTCTCGCTCTCTCTCTCTCTCTCTCTCTCTCTCTCTCTCTCTGAGTCTAAGAATACTGCCCCCACTTGGGTAAGACGATTAACTGCCGTTGAAGAGTTGCCAGTTCCTTTCCCTCTGCATCATTAGATCTTTTTTTTCCCGTTTGTTTCTTTCGTCTGTATTTAATTCTAGTCTACTTTTTGGGGGGTTGTTCTGATATATTGAGAGTCTTCTTTTATTTCTATGTCGCCCTCATATAACGGTTTCTAGTAGATCTCTCTATGTTATCATAACACCATAATTATCCCCCCCCCCCCCGTGTTAGTTGGATGGTCTGTTGTCTGAAAGGAAAATACTCATACGCACCTTTTAGCGCAAAGTTAAGATTGTTATGCTTAGATTATAAAGCATGACACAGAATGATAAAGTGATCACTTGTGTGTATAATCAAACCTAACATTTAGTTTCAGGTGTTCTACAACTCTAAAAGTCTATTCCTTGAATTTTTATTGAGGAAAAGAAAGGTGTCGAGGCACCGAATTTTCTATAGTTTTAATATTAATGCTATCGCGAGCCCTTCTGAAGCTACTGTTTAGAATTAAGTGGACGAGAATCCGTACAAGCTATTTGGACGCTTTCAGTCAATTACCAGGTTGACTAAAATGATTTTTGGTCACAAAAACAGTTTTTATTGATTGATAAATTCAAGAGAAAATTTTGACCACTAATTTCCCATTTTCTAGCAGCTTTTTGCGGGAAAGAAACGTTTACAAAAATCTAGTGTTTCTGGGTCAAATGTTACAGAAGTTCTAAGAATGACAACAATTACAGAGGCAGGAGAAGTGGCTGGAAGAAGAAGTGTGTTTCGAAATATTGCCAGGAATGCTACGTCTCATCTCCAGGAAAAGAGGTCGAAGAGAGAATGAAGAGGGTGAAATTAATTGTTCTCAAAAGAAACTTCTTATCGCTCATGGCGTACAGTGACGAGTGAAGTCTTATGCGAACAGGTTTGACTAAGTCTCAGGGGTCTTGCCTCATGTATATGTATATTAAGTTTAATTAAGTGAACCCAGCCGTTCCTCTGACGACAAGAACTCTTCCAATCCCAAAATCGATGATGAAATACTTTGACCTCAAAGCCAAGGTTTCAAGCATTTTATTTCTGGTTTTTTGAAAAACGCAAATCCTAATTAGTTTGAAATAAATTTTAAAAACAAAATTCTTGTTCAAACATTTTGTTTGAGCTCTCTATGTTTGCCCTAAAAGCGTTTAGTTCCATAACTCAAACATTTTACCTGTCATTATTCCAATTTGCTCTTCGAAGAAAGCAGGTTTAACATAAACGTCGTTTTTGCCTCATGGAATCTTGTACCGTGGGTATATATGCCATATTTTGTATGGAATCGCTTCAAGACAGCTTATGGTGTAAAATATGCTTTAAAGCATATAAAAGCACGTTTCATTTTTCTTTCCTTTATTATGCTTTTAATCGATAATGCAACTTGAGAAATTTCTGTAGTATTTTTTAAATTTATTATTAAATCATCTGGAATTAGGTTAGAAGTAGAGGGCGTTGGGGGAAAATTCACCGGTTGTTCTAAATAGGCTGGGTTCATTTAAGAAAGGTAGCTGTTATTTTCACAGTGCGATATCTCACTTATTCGGGGCAGTATGACATCTGAATCAAATTAGCGCTTTGAACTACCTTGTGAATTATATAAACCCCATCGACCTTGATACGATTTTTTACGTATGCTATTGTCATTAGTCATTTCCAATATAAAAAAAAGAAGTGTCTTTTGGTTTACATGAAACTTGTTGCGCTTCGAGGTAGAGAGTGAAGAAGAGGGTTAAATTAGAGAAAGGACAGCACTTTCGTCACTCTTTAGTTACGTTTGGCTACTAGATGATGTTATTACATGTCTTATTAGAATTTGAGATCGTCTAATGATGTCAAGATTTGTAATCTATTGAAATTTGACCCCATTAAAACGGGTCAATGCCCTTGTTCAATGTCTTGACATGAGTGGCCATACAACGGTCCGGATCTGAACCCTCGCAACGTCTTTCGTTGGCGGTATCTGATAAAATGCAACCATTTCAATCCGTTTTCCCCGCATCAAAGAGCTGTCGAAATTTAAATAGTATTATTTAAAGAGTGTGTGAGACTGGGAATAAAACCTAGTTAAAAGAATATTGCTAGACTTTAATGCCGGAGTCATGCTTCAAATTGTCCTCGCTGTGAATGGAAGATGGAATGAGTGCGTCTTGTATGAAAGCGAATGAAATATTAATATCATATAATATAATCTTTTTCTCTTTTTGTCAATGTACTCGTTCAAATTTGAAAGTTCTAATAAGTTAATAGGGCAAATCGTCTAAAAATCTCAACATTTTAATAACTTATATTCTCCAACGTTGGAGAGATTTTGGATAACATAACTTTCTACAATTTAATCAAAATACATGTCATGTTGGTTATCTCACAAATAATGATATTTTTCCGATTCCGGGCATCTTTATATGTCGATACTCTTTGGATTTTAGAATGTTTTTTAAAGGATCTATGTTATGCAAAACTGGACCATGAATACATTTCAGTGCAGAAAGGCATCATTTCTAGGCTGGGGTAATTTACCACAAAATATTACTCCTTTACTATCATCTAATTATTACGCTCAGACAGAATAATATACATCATCTGACATTTTGCTTTTTTCCTTTGAAAATACATCGATGGCTTTTTCATAATAAAGCTTTTATCTTTAAAGAGGAAAAGGCTTTTACCGTATGGGAATTTTAAATTTCTTGCTAAGCTATAGCGGTGTTGATCAAGAGAAAATAAATTGCTCATATCCGGCAAGTCCCTAAAGTGACATTCTTGGCCGATGAATTCAAGAAAAATCAATTCATTCACCCATTTAGTTTTATACTTTCTTGTATGTCATTAATAAAAACCCAAAGATACTTGACAAAATGGGGAAGGACCCTTTGCTTATGTGCCCCCCCCCCTTTTTCTGGAATTCCTAACCATAAGATACTATATGCATCAATTGTATAAACCCAAGGAGAAAATTCAACATTATATAATGTTGTATATGTCACTGAACAGATTAATAATTCATTTATTTAGTCAGTGGTAATGATTTGTTTTTATCATAATATTCTCAAAAATCGCAATAGACAGGAAGTCAAAGTAAAATATAAAAACACATTTCCGATTGATGAGGTAATAACGGTAATACAGAACGAGATAGTTCTCCCCAAGGCTTGGGAAAAATTCTTTCTTAAAAGAGCAATGAACCTTGATTTTTATCTGGCAAAGCTGAGAAGCTCAAGAAAAGCTGTGTTTGTTGATTATTTACGGATCAAAGCTTTTCTTTCCTTGACCTCGTTATTTTTATTTTGCAGAATTGTTTGTGTTGATTAGCTCGATTTATGTTCACCACATTGTGTGATCTTTCATTCGTTTCTAATCATGAATTAAATACAGAAATACTTCCTTGTTGTCGTTATACAGTCGCTAGTCAAGAACACATTAGTGCGGCTAATGTGGGTTTGTATTACGATGCGTCGTGCTTTATGCTAAGCATTAAGATTTGCTATTCAAAAGTCATCTTCTTGCGTCATCATCGTAATTAAACTATTGTTGCAACTCAAAATATTAGCTTCCTCTTTCTTCAAATAAACCTTAGTATCTAAGGTCATGGGTCTAAGCCACGGCTTCTACCTGCAATAATTTAAGGCTTAGATTACTGCAGGTGGAAGCAGTGGCTTAGACCCATGAAATTATTGCAAATATTTCAATATTTCAACAATTCACGGATTATTTTATAATCTTGCAACCAATGATGAAATAGTTTGATGAAGCGATCACTGCAAAAAATAAAAAAAATTGTCAGTGGCTTACCTTGCTTTTATGGATTTCAACCAATTTGTTAATCATAAACACAAAAATATCAATTTTAAAACTTTCGAGGATGACAAGATAGAGCTGTATTAAGCCAATTACATTATTAACCATTTCAAGGAATAATAACTGAATCAACCATAACGCGTAGACCCAAAGTCATAGTCTTAGGCTATATTCTTTGAAAACTATTTTTAAAAACTGGACATCAAAAAGTGGAATTCTCAGTGAAGATAATCATAATTATAGAAGAACAAAACCTTTTTGTCTGCTAGACCCAAATCATCGACTACGATAATATAAATGTAAAGGAGAAACTTGGGAAAACTATTTCTTTAATCAAAATGCTAATATGTGAAATGGAATATGACTCTTCAATTCGAACCATTCCAATCTTCTCATGATGCTATGCGTAAAAATTCATGCTTGGGGGAATTTTGGTAACATGAGTTCATCAACGTATGCAAATCATCCCTTGGCGGTTATTCTTAGTTCTAAAAACTTTTATTAAAAGAGTTGGATTTGTCAATATGCCCAAGTCAAAATGTCGAACCAAAATTTCCTGTAAATAGTCGTATCACATTCACTCACAAAAGGATACAATCTTTTTACCATAATACAACAAGTTTTTCGCTGTCAAAGGACAATTAATTATACTTGATAGAATCGTATCTCAAATTCAATTGCAGATGATAATGGTTTTCGGATTTAATCTTTACGTTGTGTAGGCATCGTTATCAAATACTAAAAGTGACGTCTTGGCAATGAGAAAGGCAATAATAATAGTTCAAAGGGGAGGATCTTCTTTGCTAGATCTTCTTTGTTTTCCGTGGTAACAAATATCAGTTATAATTAAAGAAGAATCAATTAAAGTCTTGGCAATGAGAAAGGTAAATTATAATAGATGAGTCATATGTGATTTATTTGACAGACTAGCTAAACCCTAACATAAGGAATAAATGGAATAAAAGTTCAAAAAGGGTTGGGGGGGGATCTTCTTTGCAAGGAAGGGTAATCCTTTTGTTTTCCGTGGTAAACAAATATCAGTTGTCATTAAAGAAAAAGAATTAATTAAATTGACCATGATCGCATCAGTTATTATAGTTCAAAGCCGAAATATTTTATAATGGTTATTATTATTCAAGGTGGTGATTCATGTATTAAATGCATTAAGATATAGTCATGGTGAAAATCAACGAAAATTACCGAAATGCATAAAGGAAATGTCTGATGGCTATAAGTTCAGTGTGTACTTTAAGGTTGTTCGACAGCTATTCTGAATCTTGTATATAGATTGCCTTTTCTTTGAGAAAAGAAAGAATACAAAAAAAAAAAAAAAAAGGTTAAATTAAAGCGACTTTTAAGTTCCGCCCATCCCTCAAAGGGTTAGAATATCCGACATTTCCATCCGAGTTATCCGCCCTTTTTCAAGCGATTATACGAATTAGATCAAGTAGGGACTAGGTATAGTGCTTTCGGGGTTTCACTAGCTAAAGTATTATTTAGTATTAGACATAACAAGCCCAATTCCTAGGAGCCACTTGTTACATAGATCCAGTTAATGAAGTATTTCATAATACACTCGTGATAATTTTCGACACAGGATGGACAAAAAGATTCATTTGCAACCATGCTATTTCGGGATAATTGAAGTAAAATGAATAAATAAATAAATAAAAGAGCGTTCTTATATAGCGCGTTCACACTAAATATTCTCAAAGCGCTTTACAGAGTTTCCCTGCCTGGCAACCATAATTATTCTTCACCGTAATCGGACTGTACAAAAAGATAACTTTAGGCGATTAGGATCACGTCAATATGAAACAATTCTGAGCCTTTCATGCGTTGCACGCTTCAAAGAAAAGTGAAGAAGGCTTTTGGAATTGAAAACCCTGCGAAAATTTCATCGCAAAAGAAACTTCGATTCATCCATAATTTGATATCCTTTTGATTCCATAATTTTTTTGAACACTCTTGAAACGTTGCCAAAATGGTTTAACACATGGTCACTTAGGAAGTTTTTAAGTCTAATTTAAGTGATTTTCTTAGAGGAGAAATCAAACTATGTTTCATGAAAAGGAGAAGATATAATATTGAAAAATATATCATCACTTTCGACAAGATAGAGCATTTCCTGGATAATCTAGCCCACAATTGGTTCTGTCAGGTTTTGATCCCATAGTTTGATTTTGATCAAGACTTGCTTCTTTCGGTTGATCGTCCATCTGCGGATTTTTGCATCTAAAACTTAACCTGTACTCGTTATGAGACATATCAGTCTTGCTCTCTTTATTAAATTATTTGAGAGTTGTTTTTCAATATTCAAATCTCCAATTGTTCACGTTCTTGGTGATAAAATATGTATAGTGTTCCTTAATCATTGCCATCAACACGTCTTACAATTGCATTGGTATAATTAGTGTGTCTCACGCGATAAACGATGCTAGCCACCAAATTGACAGAACTACCTCTGTAAATATGGTATTGAACACTGATACGTTTTCGTTTCACACGATGTTGAACTCTATCAAACACGTTACGTCTAGTGAATTCGCATTCATCTCCCCGGTCTTTGGGTTCGCAAATATTTAGAGTTTACCAAGCTGATGAGCCTCTAATGAACATGTTTGTATTTTCCTATTCTGTCCTTTAAAAAGGACACAGATCTGATTGGGTTCTTTCAATGTATCCATGCTCTTCAAATCTCTTCCACTCTTAAAATTCTTTATTGCGCCCCTGTTTCCATGCCCTCTTTCGCCAATGAGGCTATTGATCTTGTTTTATGTTACGACAATATTACTTCAAGACCAGGGTGACACAACGTTTGTTGAAGAGCTTAATCTCGCTTGCCTATTGTGTCCACGAGTAATATCGAACTTTGTTCTGGTACTCTCGAACTTTGAACCGTCCGCACAACAAATATCGCTTCCAAAATGTATCGGTCATATAAGGCTATTTCTAAATATCAAACAAAGTTTTCGGATTCACTTTATAAAAATGTTCAAGTTCTAAATTTAGATAAATCACGAGAAAAATAAAAATCGTTGAAGTTCAAAAGATTCAGTAAGTGAATGCCCCAGCTCGACTTGCTCAAAAGTGTTCGCATGTCTCGATATCGATTCGATTCTAATCCCCTATTACACATGCTTGCTTGGCCCGCAAATGAGGTGTCCGTTTAAACGGTGTGTTTCGTTGATTAGAGATGCGGCGCTGTCACAGTGACCTGCGAACCAAACACCCTTTAGAAGGCGAGAAATCCCCCTGTTGAACTGCTTTACAGACATTTGCATTGCCATTCAAGCCCATGCTTCATTAAAAGTAAATATATTCGGAGCCATACGGTGATTATAGTTTGTCACTTAGATAAGCAAGACAAAAAGCAAGAAACTAAGGGTTGATATTATAATGAATCGATTACTAAACTTTTCTAGTTATTATAATTTTCATCTTGATGTTAGAATCTGTAACAATGTTGGCCTGAACACAGGGTGTATATCTATTTTCAGATCCATTGCTTTCTCATTATAAGAATGAAGTACTGCTGACAAAACTATGGGTGAAGTTGCTTACGAGGACGTGGATATTCTCATTCCCGATCCTCTCTTCGGGGGTCGAATACATCAAATCGATGTCATCGCCTTGATTCTCAACGATTCAAATCACCCACTATTGAATTCAAGCGGCTGGGCAAAGTACAAAAACTCTTCTGAATATGAGGATTACGAATACGAAGTCCAAGAGTAAGGCTTTGATTTTTCTATTCTCAGTTCCATTCATTCATTCATTCATTCATTCATTATTTGTTTATTCTAGAAGAAGAAGAAGAAGAAGAAGAAGAAGAAGAAGAAGAAGAAGAAGAAGAAGAAGAAGAAGAAGAAGAAGAAGA
>JASKDV010213038.1:0-10212 GCA_032466395.1 Aegires albopunctatus | reverse complement strand
GTTAAATTTTTATTGTTTGCAAAATGTTTTTATGTACGACCACAAAGAAATTTTCCCATTTTTGGGACTAATAAACTAAATTCAATTCAATAATAAACTCAATTCAATTGTTTGTGAAAGGTTTTCCAATCAAGTCATTGTGGATGTTATATGTGCGTAAACAACGGTAATATTATTTTGATTAGTTACGGCGATTTCTTCATTATAAACAGGAGAAACAATTTAGAACAAGAGTTATCTTGTTCCAGTAACTAGTATGAATGTCTCATTAAATAGTATGTAGGGCATGACAATGGTGAAGATGTAAAGATGATGGTGATGGTAATGATGAGGATGAATTAATGATGATGGTGATGATGATTATGATACTAATAAGAACAATGGTAAAGATAATGACGAGGGTGGGGATAATGATGACGATGGCGATTTTTTTATATATTGATAAAGGCCAGGTAGTTCATCAGATTCAGGATGTCTTCAGGAGATTAGACGATCTTGGATAATACGTCTTGTCCGTGCTAATTAGATAATCTTGATCTTAAATTTATGATAAAATTATGATTGGGCAAACATTGAATTTCAACCACCTCGAGAAAGTCATCACGGTAAACGCTAAAACGAAGAAAATCCCAGAAAACACTTAAATTAAAAAATAATAATTCTAGAAAACATGAAAGTTCAAGAAAACTATGAAGCATAATCCCCAAGTTAGATGGAATCTGATAATTGTTTATCATGATTTACTTATCAATGATTACCCAAGGCCATAATTTTCATCCATTCTCTCAAATCTAGACAAAAATCTAACCAAGAACCTTCACCTTGAAAGTGTTATTTTTGTTAAGTGCAAGTTATGGTATTTTTTATCGCTCGGACTATCAAAAATCAAGAACGACCAAATCAGTCTTGGGCTTCTCTTTGCTGCCATAAACAAAATTAATGTCTACCTCAAGAATTATAAGGGCCATATTGATTTCAGAGTAGCACGACTTCATTCTTCCATAGCAACGATCGTTGTTACCATTGCAAAACAATATGATAGCCTTGAACTCGAGGCTTAGTTCATTACGCTAAAGAGTTATCATTCTTTGATTTTGTACTCAAGCATAATAAGCAGACGGGGAGAAAAATACAGTGGTGTAGCTGCGGTCTGATGGAAACAATTTCAAGCGTTTCAAATAGTAACCAGGAATGATGTTAGACAACTTATTTGATATTATTTTTATCGCTCACAATTTAGTGGGTGAATTACTTTATTGTCCATTTTGAGAAATCGAAATATATTGTTTTTAAACCAATGCAGTCCGATATTTTAATATTTGTCAATAATCACGCTTAATAAGTTGCCGGTTTGAAAATGAAGTCCAGTTTTTTCAGGCTTTCCTCTGCTCCTCTATCCTTAAACTGCTAGAATAAATTGATTGCCAAGAAATTGTCGGAGACGGACTCCAGTCAAGGGGGTTTCATGTATAAAATATATAAGAATTATAATGTTTTCCGCTACAATAATGTTTCGCCTAGATCTTTGATCGTCTCTTGGTACTTGTTGTTGTTCAATATGGTGTTATTTTGTGCTCGACGGTGTCTATTTATTTCTATGTCGAAATTGTGAAGCTGGTTCATTTCTTTTATTATGTGAAGACATTTGGCGGTGCATAATTATAAAGTATTTTCCTTCCAGAAATAAGTTGCACCTTCCCGACTGGAGAATACGGATTTATAAGACAATATTATCTGATTATAAGGCAATATCGAAAACTCGATACAAATACAAAATGCTAAAGAATATCGTTTGGTTAAAAGATCCATCTGTGTAAAAGAAATGCTGTTCTAAGATTCTTTAGGCCCGCAAACTTTAGCGCAAATTAATTTGAATTAAAACAAAATATATTGCGGTATCTTGGTCGAGTGCTTCGTGTAGTTGGGTTAAAATCGAAATATCGTGAGTTCAATTCCCGCTAGCAATCATTGGATTGGTCCAAAGAAGGATGCTTGGGAAAATTCGGCCATTTGCATCCAAAATGCAGTATGTTTACTGAGTATAAACAGAATTATACTGCGTTTTGAGTGCAAACGGCAATATTTTCCGGGACTCTTGAAATGCCTCAGTTCTGATCTGGCCCCATCTTAACCTTTCAGTGGTAACTCCGCTCATGGTAACATGAGATGCGATTCCGTTACATCCGATCGAGGTCGTCAACTTTGATTACAACAACCGCCTTCATTATGTTGCCATGATTTATACTGGGTTTGGTTTTCCACAGGGATCTTAGTGTATTCAATAATGTTGACAGTAATCAATGAAGCCTGTACGATAGTCGATGTCAACGGATAGGCGAAATGCAGTCACAATGGAGGAGATGAGCTCGCTTTATTATCTTTGCTCTCAGTCTAGCCCTGTTAATATCAGAAATTTAAAAAAAACAACACCCAACCAAATTCTATTAGGATGTATCCGCTTGTTGCTTGACAACAAAACGCAAATATTATTATTGTATATCTTATTTTCTCTGACTTATATGGTGTTCTGGGATGGGCATAAAACCACAGGGAATGTATTATGTTAATGCCATGTAAATAAAAAAAAATTAAACATGCTTACTTACACTACAAGGGGTGACAAAAAGAACGGAACTCTACATCAATATTACAGTTTTAAACTTATCTCATGACAGTTGCACTACCGAATTAATAATAGTAAAGGGTAAAAAGGTATGCAAAATTCAATGCGATAAATTATACTATCAAATAAATGGTGCACTTGAATCAAGACGCACGGAATCATCTCTGCACCAAACAACTGAAAATTGAATAATAGAAATGGAAAGCTTATGTGCCGTCGTTTGATAGTTATTCACCGTTTAATTGTAAACATGACATTTATTAACCATCCCTAGACTAAAAAGAAATCTTCTACGTTGAAAATATCTATAATCTATAGATCTATCGAAATAAGAGTAATTTTAATCATACATCGGAGAGAGAAGCGTGCTGGGGAATTTTAGACTTAGACACAAATTTTCAAAGTAGTAAGAATTCAATTCATGAAGAAGTATGTACTTTCATTTAAAATGATTTCAATATTCCCTTGCGTTTCGAACATATTTCAACGAAAATTTGCTAATCAGTCAGCATTTAGTGTACATAATTTTAAACAAATAGATTAAAATCTAAATTGTATTTATAAAGAAATGCAGAGTTCCGTTCTTTCTTCCACAAATGATCGTATCTACAATAAAGCAATACCGTAGGCACTTCACGATGACATTCTACGAAACATAGCTACTCAGATTAATACTACCATGGCCTATTGAGTGCGAATATTTATTGTAATCAAAGCGCCTGAATATGTAAGGAAAGGTTCTGGGTTTGAATCTCCATCCGCGTGTTGAAATTCTCCTTGAACACAAATTATATTTACATGTACTTCCATTTCGGTATCAGATGTGCTTTGCCTTTTAGATAGCGTTCTCCGAGACAGAAAATACATTCACACCTAGCAAGTCAAAGGTACAGCCTAAGTCTGAATTTTTCAAAATGGTTATTTCGTCAGTGAAATAAAGGAAAGAATATCATTCACGATTAGTCAACAATTAGTGACTTTTTTGAAAAAAACATTCTCCGTCTTGCAAACCATTGGGATACTTCCCACCTTCAATGAAAATTTTATGATCGAGACTTCTCTGGTCGCGACACAGACACAATACAGATTCACACTCTCTATTATATATATAATGTTTAGAGATAATCCAATTTTCACCCAATAATGAATATTTAATCTTACTCTTCACTTTTAACTAAGTGCCTTATTTTCGCTGTGTGGGTGTTTCAAGAGTGTGCCAACAATAGTCACATGACTTCATGTTGACGAGTATGATATCTAGGAGATGGAAAACATTGGTAAAGGTTGTATGTCAGGATGACGTTTGTCTTAAGCTTAGATTTATTGATTTCGTGGATATGTAAGAGCCAGAGCATTATGTTTCTTTAGATTGATAAGTAATCATCACCATCGTTTTTTTATTCTTTGTCATCATCATCCTCATCACCATTACCAATGTCATCATTTTCATCATGAAGTGCCTTTTCCGAGGTTAGATAAAGATAATTTATTATTCTCAATTCTTCCTGTTCACTCATTGAACTTTTATGTTTGAATTCACAGCTATTTTTTCATATCTATTTTTAGGCCCTAAAGGCCATTGCAGATTTCAAACTTTTGAATAGATTTTTGGAGAGAAATCACCATTAATTATTATATCTAACATTGTTTTCAGACCAGACCCAGTCAGTGTAAAAAATATGATATTGTTATTGTGTTGATATCTGATTTTCAGAAGACGTCTGATGTTAACTTTTTATATAATATAACAAAACTGATCTCACAAGACAAGAATGTTGATAAGAAAGAATATGAAATACAGTGCTAGTTTGCAATATTATTGATGATAAAGAAATGGAAACACAACCTTAATTTGGAGACACGGATGGGAATAGGAGGGATTGGGAGAGAGGGGGGGATTATGCAATCCTCGTCTCATTTTAATCCTGATTTCGATCCAATCGAACGGATTACCTCTTTCGTTGTCAAGGGTTAAGCTATACCTCAAGAGAGATTCTGAGTGTGTATGTGTGTGTGTGTGTGTGTGTGTGGTGTGTATCTGTGTGAGTGTAGGTGAGTTTGTGTGTGAGCGTAGGTGTGTGTGCGTGTGTGAGTGTAGAGGTGTGTGTGTGTTTGTGTGAGTGTAGGTGTGTGTGTGTGTGTCTGTGTGAGTGTAGGTATATGTGTGTGTGTATAGATGTGATCCTGAGCATTTGAAGATCTGTAAGTGTACGTGTAAGTTCGGGTGTTTGATTGTGTATGTGTCAGTAAGTATGTGACAATTAATTGTATGTATGCGGTTTCATGTGTATCTTTCTGCTACTATTTGCATGAATCTAATTTAATGAATCTACAAGTACAACTTTACTAAAGTTCACTCTCTTGGTTCCATTGTTATTTTTGGCATTTAACACAAATTTTAAAGTGTGTACTGAAGGTGGTTTGAAAAGGAAATACGCCATCATCAGAGTAAGTAATAGAATTAATTTGTGTGTCAGTGTTAATTCTTTCTCTACGTCTCTCCCCGCGATACTATTAGAACAGCACAAAGGAGTACTGATGAATGTACAATCAGACAGAGGTAGTTATTCATCATTCGCCATTCGTGACGTCATTCACCCTAAGTATTTTTTTCTTCTTTTATTGCATCAAACGCTTTATGTTATGAGAAGGGAAAACGTTCCTGGCTCCGTGGGTAGTGTGGTTGACTCACAATCAAAAGGTTTTGAGTACGATTTCCGCTCGCGCTTATTCCGATGTTGAGTTCTCGGGAAAATATCTTTAAACGTGTTTTCCTTATACTCAGGTATAAAGTGAGTGCCCATTATTATTTGTTAGCGAAAATCTTGTCTCAATGCTAGCATGAAAGCGCTACATACTAATCAGCCGTTTCACTGTATGCTTCTCATGGAGTTGAGAAGGTGTTGGTGTGAATGGCCTGCCGGGGGGAGGGGAGATAGTTGATGTAAAGTCGGTGAGTCTGCACTTGGTGCGAAGATACAGACTATAAAAATAATATTATTTCCATGTCTTGTTTAATACAATGAAGGAAAATGGAAAGTCACGAATGGTGAATAGCGAACTGTTAGCTTGTATGACCCGAGTCCAATTTATCTTCACTACTATCGTTCGTAACTAGTGAAGCTTTGTAATTTAGTGATAGAGTAAATATCTAGCTTTCACATCTCCTAAAGTCAGAGGTTCGGTCTCCGAAAAAGCCGCGTAAAAAAAAATAAAAAATTTATACAGAATTTTCTTTTATTTATTGCGGATTTGGAATTTGCAAATTTCCGAAACGGAACAATTAATTTTGTATTTTTGTGTAGGAGAGTGGTGGTGTGCGTGTATGTATTTTTGTGTAGGAGAGTGTGTGTGTGGGTGTATGTATTTTTGTGTAGGAGAGTGTGTGTGTGTGCGTGTATGTATTTGTACTGTTTATCCTTTACATGTTTATTAAATTCTTTTTGTCTTTTTTGTCTATGACAATACAATGTTATGTTGTTGTTTTTCTGGTTCTTTTTTATTTTTAACTGTAAAATAAAATAAAAAGTGAAACTGGATATTATAACAGATGATATGATTTTAATTCTCGAAATGCCAGAAGATCACAGACATCATTAAAACAACATCAGACACAGAAATCTACACCCACCATCTCGATTTCAACAAGATTTTGAAAACCAATGGGAAAAATCACAGTGACTTTAAAATACAAAAAGAAAACACAAAATGAGACAAGAACATGACACAGCAATGCTTTTACAATCATAAAATGTCAAATCTTTACCGAGAGTATAATTATACTATTTTGTCAAACGCCAGAAATCTAAAATCAATTGTGAATAGGGTAGAGTACAAACTTTGACTTGCTATCTACTTACCGTTTTCATTATTGTCGTAGACCTTAAGCCATTGACATATTGGCAGAATGATCAAGATTTTCTAACGAAAAAGATAATCATAACAAACCAATTCATCATGGTTCATGAATTTTAATCACATCTGCATCATTTATCGACAATCTTAATATGTTAAGTGGCTAGTAACAAATTGTCTAATTAAAAAAAAAAAAATCTTTTAAATAAAGGTTTGGTTCTTTTATTTATAATTGTGACTTACATAAAATGTACACGATTTTTGAAATCTGATAAACTTTAACATCAACAATTTAAAACATTTGATGGGAAAACCTTCTTAAAAGCAGTTTATTTCTTTAAAATGTGGTTAACATAATATACATGATAACAATATGTAATAGAAAAGGTGTATTGACCTTGACTTATACATGTATGTTGTTGGCAAGATGAAGATTTTAAACCCTAAGATGGCACGCACTTAACATAAGATTGCCAAAGTGGCTCAGTCGGTTGAGCATTGGGCTGCCAAATTGCGAGCCCCGGGTTCAAGCCCTCAGTCCCGGTAGATGTTTTTCATGTCCTCCCTGTCGACCAAGCGGTGAATGGGTAGCTAGATTTGTTTAGATCCGGCGAAAGTAAAGTCGGCGTGAAAAGCAATAGCAAACTGCCACACTAAGCAGTATGCCTTAAAAATTGGAACTCTACTCCTGATTTCAGTAATGAGTATGGGGAACTTTACTTTACTTTTAATTTGTTACTCTATAAATGCCTTGCCCTTGCATGGTCATTGCTAATTGGTCAACATCAGCAACATCCTTAGTTACTTCGAGTTTTACGCTCATTTCTGAAAGTCCAAAACTCTTGGCTGTTTACAAGGCAGTCTAGGAAAAATTTCAGCAAAAAAGTATCTTTAATGTGTTTTTCTTCTATAAAGAGTTTACCTTTCAACGGCATGGCATATTTAGCTACTATGTAACTACATTCAAATTTAATAGCCTACTTTTATACTTCACACCAACTGCTTGTCTCAAAATACTAATTTTTGTTTTTTGAAACCAGATATAGCTTTTTTGATGCTAAATGTTGTCCAGTTTGAAAATGCCTTAGTAGAATTTGCAACAGAAGACACAAATAGCTGGACCTTTTTGCCATACAAATGCAATATTCTTTTGTTGAATTTTCTTGAAAAGGTCGAGAAACATAATCATTATTTCCATTAATTTTCGGTCATAGATAATACAAACGATATTCTGAAAACACACATAATCCAAAACACATTAGTGCTAACACATGCACTGATATTGTTTTTATTCATTCACAAAATGTATGAAAACGAAAAAATTAAAATTAAAAAAATAATAATAAAGATGTTAACATTTTGCTCGAATCAATATTATAATATAGATAGAAGAGATGCCTAGCGCTAACATGTAATTTGAACAGTAATGCATTCATGATATTATGAAACGGGCATTGTACACGGTAAACGGATGCAGACCTAACACACACCCCTCCACTTCCTCCCTTCCTTCATACATTCCTACTAGCCATCTCTGTTTAATGCCAACCTGCTTACTTTGCCAAGGCTTTTGGAAACCATAACACATTCATTTTAATGTACTGTTACATAATTTTCATTCCCAAATATATACTGAGAGGGATAAAAAAGTATCCACTTTTGAAATGTTGTCAAAATGTATCAATCACAACCAACAGTGTGCACTATTTGTTGTATTTAGGTGTCTGGGACTTTGACTATGGATTTCGGTGCGCAATTTGTCATATCATTCTCTCTATCCCACACGAAGCACGTGAATATTTACGGTTGTCGCACCATTTCTTCTTAAAATCGTTATAAAAGTCACCATTTTTCGTTGCAAGCTGCATCTTTTACTTCAGACGTTACAGAGAAAACCCAGCTCTAGTTTGATTTTTCGTAAACACTTATTGAACCTAGAGTAATGCCGAGATTAAGCCCCGACAAGCGAAGACGGGCATTAAGAATGCTAAAGGCTGGGATGTCTGCTCGAAGAGTTGCTCTTGTTTATGGCTGCATCCACATTACGTTAAACTTAAATAGACTCAGGAACTGTTTTCAAACATCCGGTGCTCCAGCCGACAGACCCAGAACCAGAGCGCCTCATGTTGCCACCGAGCTTGACGATCGTCAGATCATTCTACTGCATTTAATTTATGCTATTGTTTTCAAATGGTGGCTGCAACAACTTCGGGGCAATGTCGTGAAAGGTGAGAAGATATCAGTATGACGGAGATAACATGATCATGGCCTCAATGCTAGAAGACGGTACGTAGGACCGTAGTTCACAGAATCTCGTAGTTTCAGGAAGAATTGAACGGGCAGAGCAGCACCTTCGCTGGCCATTACTGCCAATGTGAATGGACAGGAATACAGAAATGTCGTAATGGAATGCCTATTGTACAGGCCCTCAATGATGCCCATGCCTTTCAATACGACATTCCCGGGCACACACACCTGTATTTGCCAACAGTATCTTCTCGAAAACAATGTCAATGTGTTATAGTGGCCTGCGCATTCCTCAGATTTATCACCGATCGAACACATTTGGGATGAGCTAGGACGCCGCGTTATCGCACGACGAAATGTCAACATCCTTCAGCATTAAGGTTGGGCATTAGTGGAACAATGGAATCACATTCTGCAATTTCTGCAAAAGTTGTGCGGTCAATGAGACGCCAATGTCAAGCGTGTGTGAACGCCCGGGGTTGACATACCAGATATTGCTGAAATTTCAGAATTTGAGTCCCATGTGGTTAACTGGCCATACATTCTATTTAACACAAGGTAAAATGGTCTGATTTGCTGTGCAAGTGTACAAATAAATGGTCATTATGCCTTCCACTATCATTTTGAATTTTGGAACGCTTCAATTCAGTGGATATTTGTTCTTTTATACCTCTCAGTATGTATTTTAAACAAAATCAATCCACCTTAATTGCTGCAAAGTAAAAGAAGTAAAAGAAATGACTTTATGATTTAATGAACATTTTGTTAAATTCTAAATATTAGAACTTTATTGACGTGTGATGCTGCCGCATGCCACCTGAGGTGGTGCATGCCAAGTCGTATGCTACAACCCCCCAACCCCCTCCCCCAAGAAACGTAAAAAAGATACATGCTACGTGGGATAGAAGCGGAAAAACATCCTCTGCGTTAGCACCTAAACATCTTTCTTTACCGATAACAGTATGCCACTTATTTTACCAATACAACTTTTTTCCTACACTGAACTGTACAGGCTGCCTGTACGGTCACGGCATTATTGTCTTTGTTTTCTAACTTTGAGGTGGCCTTGGGAAATATGCCAAGAAATTGGAAGATCGTGTCTTCGATTGACGTGTAATGAGCGAATAGTTTTATGATGTACAACTAAAATATCTTGAAGCAAGCAAATTAATAATGTCAGTGGAACGAGTCAAGGCGTGGTCCTTAAGTCCTTTCTCTCTGGATTAAAGGCCCCAGGCAATCGTGTCAAAGAACATTTAGCTCTAAGTCTATCCAAGAATTGATTGAAAAGTTGTTAGTGAAAGTAATGTATTGTTACTAAGACTAAAAAAGGAAAGGAAATGGAACAGTGGATGTCGTTGTGTTCTTAGTTTTATCTCTTTAGCTTTGGAAAGTGTGTGTACGAGTGTGTGAAAGAGAGAGAGAGAGAGAGAGAGAGAGAGAGAGAGAGAGAGAGAGAGAGAGAGAGAGAGAGAGATAGAGAGAGA
>JASKDV010213027.1:0-10212 GCA_032466395.1 Aegires albopunctatus | reverse complement strand
AAGAAGAAGAAGAAGAAGAAGAAGAAGAAGAAGAAGAAGAAGAAGAAGAAGAAGAAGAAGAAGAAGAAGAAGACTTTAAATCCTGATCAAAAGTCCAAGATCTTTCCTGCAGGAACCATGATCAAAAGGCCCATCTATTATCTATTTTGACTAAGCGAAACTCAAGCATACCCACAGGCCGGGCGGTCTAATCGATAGCGCGCAGGGCTAATAAACGGCGAGCTATGGGTTACCAATTTTTTTATTTTTTTTTAAATTTATTTTTTGTTATCTGGTTTTGTTTATTATTACTTTATATCAGCTAAAATATAAAGATCTAGGGGCCTACTCATCTAGATGTAAAAAGATCGCATCCATTGCCCTTTTGAGCATTGGAACTGATAGGAAATTGAATACATGTAGGCCTATATTTGAACTGGCACACTGAACTTTTTATTACATGAACATTTTGTTTTAAGTTAGATCTATAGGCTAGAGTACACATAATAATTACAAAGTATATTAATCTAGAATTTAAACTCCCCTCTCAACTTTTCATTCAGAATCACTCCATTTTACAGCTTTCTTTAGATTTACTTAAAACATTTTGAAATAATCCCCTTCAGCAAATAATAGATCAGTAGAATATTGATCTAACGAATCCATGGTTATTTCATATTCCTGAAAAATCTGCTTTAAAAACAAACACCCCCCTTCCCCAAAACATTTGTTTTTAATAATAAAAATACAACAACAAAAAACACAACCCTGTTTGTAACTAGAACTAGCCTATCCAATAACTATGCCATTTGAATTATGCCATTATCACCCTCCTCAAAACACAAAGACCTATTACTGCTACAATGTTACCAGGTGCTGGTGTTACTGCAGATTCTGATACATTTTATTTTGCGTCGATTTAAAACAAAATATTTAACAAAAAGAAAGAAGAAAAGAAAAATATTGTTCTCAACAAAGTTTTAAAAATATGACAATTTAGGTAGATATCTACTTGAAATTATGTCGAACCGAGTCTGTAATCTTTCCTTCCCTTCTTCTTTTTAACCTTGCCATGACGATGTCAAGACAGCTTTTCATTGGTCAGGGGTCAACCAATCCTAAAACGCCTTATTTCGCTAGGTACACCCCGGGGTCCACCTAACCACTTCCATTTGTTTTAATCACCAGGCCAAATGCTATCCAACACTGTTTAATTTGTTTTCTTTACTATGTAGTAAAAAAGCTCTTGAAATGATGAAATATGTTGGGGTTTTTTTTCTGTTTTAATTAGAATTAGACAACATAAAGTAGGTCACCTTTGCTCAGTTTAGTTTAAATTAATACCATTTGCTTAAACAAACCAAGATCAAAGACCCAGATATTCAAAAACAGTAAGCAAATAATAATATATTATTATACAAATCAATTACATGTATGTAGCCTACACGACAGATATTAGGGGGGAAAATACGGTTCATGCAGAGGAGAAAGAACAGATTGTGACTGAAACAAGTCAGTGTTGAATATTGGATGTGAATTATTCAAATCTACCACTACCACTGATAATAGCAATACACAGATAAACTAAAGAGATTTTGTTATAAATAATCCAACATATACATGGTCATATAATTGTGCGGAGAGTATTGTAATGATAAATAAGTACAATTATATGCTAATAATACATATCGTCGCCTCAGTACTGCTATCTTCTATCTCCGCTTTTGGCACAATTGGAGATGGTACATGTAAATCGAAAGCCCTTCAACCATCTCTCTATTGTGCTTGCCCCGGAAGCCAGGTCTCTTCTCATATATATATATCTTCCTCTATGGACCTCTTCCATGTTGTTCTTGGCCTCCCCTTCTTCCAATGCCCTTGTGGATTCCATCTTATAGGCTATGATAGTATAGTAATAAATAGCCCTTTTCTTTGCAGGCAGGATGATTTAATTTAATCATAACAATACATGACTCTTTGTATTCACTACATTCTAACCTTCACTGTTTTAGTTAACGATGTTAACATCAAAGAAATAAAGAACATTATTATTACGAAAAGAGATATAAGAATATTTTTTTTCAAACATACCTAATTTACCAATATTATATACCACAAGTGTGAAATTAAGAAATGAAGACATTACTTTTACTATAGTCTATAGTTATCATTGTAGAAATTATGGAGACTTTACTGTTACATGTACTATAGTTAGTTTTCATTGAAGAAATTATGAAGACTTTACTTTCACTACAGTAATCATCATGGAAGAAATTATGAAGACTTTACTTCTACTATAGTTATCATTGAAGAAATTATGAAGATTTTACTTTTACTATAGTTATCATGGAAGAAATTATGAAGACTCTACTTTTACTATAGTTATCATTGAAAAAATTATGAAGACTTCACTTTCACTATAGTTATCATTATCATAGAAATAGAAGAAATTATGAAGACTTTACTTTTACTTTAGTTATCATTGAAGAAATTATGAAGACTTCACTTTCACTATAGTTATCATTATCATAGAAATAGAAGAAATTATGAAGATTTTACTTTTACTATAGTTATCATTGAAGAATTTATGAAGATTTTACTTTTACTATAGTTATCATTGAAAAAATTATGAAGACTTTACTTTTACTTTAGTTATCATTGAAGAAATGAAGACATTTACTTTTACTATAGTTATCATTGAAGAAATGAAGACTTTACTTTTACTTTAGTTATCATGCAATAAATGAAGACTTTAATTTTACTATAGTTATCATTGAAGAAATAAAGACTTTACTTTTACTATAGTTATCATTGAAGAAATGAATACTTTATTTTACTATAGTTATCATTGAAGTAATGAAGACATTACTTTTACTGTGATTATCATTGAAGAAATAAAGACTTTACTTTTACTAGGGTTATCATTGAAGAAATGAAGACTTGACTATATTAGAGTATATTACTATAGTTATCATTAAAGACATGAAGACTTTACTTTTACTATGGTTATCTTTCTTTGAAGAAATGAAGGCTTTACTTTTACTTTTACTATAGTTATCATTGAAGAAAGTAAGAGTTTACTTTTGGTATAGTTTAGTTTATGATTGATGAAAAAGTGATTGATAGTCTGACCTGGCAGAGAACCATCATATTATTA
Source organism: Aegires albopunctatus (assembly GCA_032466395.1). Taxonomy (NCBI): domain Eukaryota; kingdom Metazoa; phylum Mollusca; class Gastropoda; order Nudibranchia; family Aegiretidae; genus Aegires; species Aegires albopunctatus. The sequence continues at coordinate 7,076 of JASKDV010213027.1, read as the reverse complement.
TGATTGTAATTAATGTAATAAAACATAATAAAATTCAATTTATTCATCCCAGACGAGAATTACACCGAGCGTCAGCCGTAAGTATAGCGCCGCAAACGTAGGAAATTTGTGTTAATAACTTTATCCAAGAGTTAGACACTGTTTCTTCATTGAGATTCGAACACGCGACCTTTAGCATGAGAGTCCAATGGCTTAACCGCTCGGCTACCGTACCACTAGTAGCATTATAAATAGTTAGCTTCTTAGTCATTTAACCCCTTTACTTGGAACATGCTCCATTATAGATGAGATTGAGAATCTAGTATTATATCTATATGTATGTATACATTTATACAATTAATACAAAGGTAAATTTGTTTCTTAAGAAACATGGCCCATAAGGCCAGAGCTTGTCGCTGGTTTTTTGGCAATGTAATTGAGTTACGTATACTACTAACTATTGAGCTGTGTGGCATTGTGAGTGATGTATAGACGTTTGGGTGGGTGATCGAGGTCTCAGTTTAAATCCCAGTTGGGCTTGAAGTTGATGTAGAGTTCTTGAGAAAGACTCTTTACTTGCATTTCAATTCCAACACTGTACCCAGGAGTAAAATGGGTACCTGTCCTAGTAGTACCTGGCTATAGGCAAAGAAAGATCTTGTCAGTATCATTGTCACGAGTATGCTAGAGTAAAGCATTTTTTCATAATATAGCTTCTATACTCACACTCACAGCATGACACTTTATGCATACATACATGTACATGTAAGGTAAAAAATAAAATAGTAATATAATAAAGGTCAAAGGTGACTATAGAAACAATAAAACAGAACATACAACACGTAAATATTAATAAGTAGGCCAATAGTTTTTGTGTTTTTGTTCATGTTTATTTTCTAACAAAAAATACAACTTAAGGTATCTGGCAATATCCTTCTAGACTAAGGATGGTTGTAAAATTAAAATCTTACAAGAATACCTAACAACAACTGGCCTCCACTGTAAAAATGGGAATGTAAATGTAAGAAGGGATTCCATCCTGGAAAGTGTCAGGTATTAAACATTTGTAGAATAAAGAACAATAATTGATTACGACTACAAAATAGCCTACACAATCAAAGCCTGAAAGAAACATAAAGTGACCATTTGTTAGGGGATACAATAGACAATGAAGTCAGTTGAAAAGAGGAAAAGAAATAAAAAAGCCAAATAGCAAATCGTCTCCCCAGTTTACAATTGTTTTATCTTCACTAAAGCTTTTTTCTAGTAATAATAATAATAATAATAATAATAATAATAATAATAATAATAATAATAGAAGAAGAAGAAGAAGAAGAAGAGGAGGAGGAGGAGGAGGAGGAGGAGGAGGAAGAGGAAGAAGAAGAAGAAGAAGAGGAAGAAGAGGAAGAAGAAGAAGAATATGTGTGGCATCGCGGTCTAGAAATTTGGACTGATGATCAAAAGGACTCAGGTTCGCATCCAGATTGGGAGGGATGTTGAATTATTAAAAAGACTTTTTACATGTATTTCTTCACCGTATGCGGGTGTAAAATGGGTACCTGGCTAATATAGGTAGAGAAAGATCTTGTTAGTATGCCGGATATAGAAGTGCCTTTCATCGGGTCACACTTTTGTATACAACCCAAGGCATTGAGAAGGATTATGGATTGTAATGGTCTGCAGTGAAACTCTGTAAAGTGTATTGAGCACATTTAGTGATCTTTACTTTTGTTGTTAATAATAATAATAATAATAATAATAATAATAATAATAATAATAATAATAATACTGGTACTGGTACTATTAATATTCTTTCAACATCATAATACTACAACTACAATCCTCTATATTACTTCTAATAAATACTACAGTGTCTACAGCCTATTGTTTACTCCGTTGTACGACTTAGTGATGACAGCTTCAAAGACTCAACCGTCAACGTTCATCAATTGGGTCCACAGCCAGACTTTCGCCCTACAAAAGGCAAAGGGCTTTCAGTCACATATCGTAATCGAGTTTCATTATAATATTATACTTCTATTCAATAGTATGTAGGCTAGGCATATTCGTCCGCACTGACGAACATAGCCTAGCGTCTCCTTGTACGGATGGAGAGTTTAGGTCTAGCTTGGTACATAGGCTGTATCACTTTATCTATATCTGGACACGCAATTACAAATATATATTAACTACAGGCTAGTTTAGCAAAATGAAAAGAAAAGATAAGATATTGAATTTACAATTAAGGCCGACTATTATTACTACACACCAGTGTACTAATTTGGATTACAGGGGATTTTCTCTACACCTACGAACTTTCCCTGGGTGTCTCAATCCGTAAAATCAAGGTGTTTTATTTTTGTTCTAATCATAATGCAATTTATGAACATTTTCAACACTCCCATTTCATTTATCCTGATAGGATAAACACTTTGGATCATTATTCTGTCTTAATTTAAATTTTACAAGAGATATTATTGAAATTTCTTAAGATCAATATTGAGAGAATGATTCAAAAACGGCAGAATCTCCTGTACTGTGTAATTTAGTAAACTAAAAGTTAAGGGGAATTCTAGTTCTAGCTCTAGTCCTTCGTGAATACTACGTGTATGGGCATAACTCTCTCTCTCTCTCCTTTTTTAAATTTTTAAATTGTTTTATTACTTTCCGGTGTTCTCTGCATGAAGCACACTGTTTACCCAAAGATTCGGACTGACGACACATTTTGGCAATATTATATCATGGAAACATTACTCAGATTACTAAATAAAATGAATGAGTTGAATAATGAGCGTCGATCTGATTCAAGATAAATAAACAGCCAAAATCTTGACCAATATTAGATCTCTAGATCTAGATTTAGATCTAACTATCAACACACTTGGACTTAGGTCATTATGTCACCATGAATATTACATATCATATTACACACAAATTACAGGAATAAGCCTAGATTTAAGCCACGATGTTAATGTTATGTTGAGTTACGGAGTAGTCACTTTGATCTGAATTAGGTATAAAAATAGTTTTATTTTTAAAAAATACAGCGTCATTAAATTAATTCTTGCGTTTTATTATACTGGTGTATAAATGAAGAAACCACCTGAAAATCTATACTCAATTCGTAAATCTAGCCAAGCCTTGGTGTATATTGTGCAGACGAACAGAGCCTAGGCTTTCTTCGTCCGTGCGGACGAATAGACACTTCATAGTATGTGACATTAAAAATTGCGACCTTTTTGCAATTTGTCTTGCAATTTTTGCCACTTGATGCAATTCCTACCATTATTAGCGATTCTTTTGCAATATTTGTTATTATTTTGTTATATTAGCACAACCCAAGCACCAAAATTTGCAATTTTATTGCAATTTTTGCTATTTCTGGACCCAATTTCAAAGTTATGCTATGCAATTGTCCGTAGGACCAGATTAAAGTTAAAGATTACTGTGCAGTGTGAAACATTTTCCATAGTCCTTACAGTTGATTGATTTCTCTCCTGAGAAAACTATTTATTATTCTGTATAAAACAATTTTCACATCCCTTATACTTGAATGGTTTCTCTCTTGTGTGTGTTTTCACGTGACATTGAAGACTACCATTCTGTGTAAAACAATTTCCACATTCCATACACTTGAATGATTTCTCTCCTCTGTGTATTCACATGTGACATTGAAGACTACCATTCTGTATAAAATATTTTCCACATTTCATACACTTGATGAATGGTTTCTGTCCATGTGTGTTCTGATATGGCATTGAAGACCCCTATTCTGTATCAATCATTTTCCACATTCCTTTCACTTCAATGGTTTCTCTCCTGTGTGTATTCTCATGTGGTATTGAAGACCACTATTCTTTATAAAGCTTTTTCCACATCCCTTACATTTAAATGGTTTCTCTCCTGTGTGTGTTCTAATGTGACATTGAAGACCACTATTCTGTGTAAAACATTTTCCACATTCCTTACACTTGAATGGTTTCTCTCCTGTGTGTGTTCTCCTGTGACATTGAAGACTACCATTTTGTGTAAAACATTTTCCACATTCCATACACTTGAATGGTTTTTCTCCTGTGTGTGTTCTCATGTGATACTGAAGTCTATCATTACGTGCAAAATATTGTCCACATTCCTTACACTTGAATGGTTTCTCTCCTGTGTGTGTTCTCATGTGGCATTGAAGACCATTATTTTGTATAAAACATTTTCCACATTCTTTACACTTGAATGGTTTCTGTCCTGTGTGTATTCTCATGTGACATTGAAAATTACTATTCTGTATAAAACATTTTCCACATTCTTTACACTTGAATGGGTTCTCTTCTGAGTGTAATAACATGTGACGTTGAAGTCTACAATTCTGTATGAAACATTTTCCACATTCCTTACACTTGAATGGTTTCTCACCTGTGTGTATTCTCATGTGGTATTGAAGACTACAATTCTGTTTAAAACATTTTCCACATTCTTTACACTTGAATGGTTTCTCTCCTGTGTGTATTCTCATGTGGTATTGAAGACTACAATTCTGTATAAAACATTTTCCACATTCCTTACACTTAAATGGTTTCTCTCCTGTGTGTGTTCTCATGTGATATTGAAGACCACCATTCTGTACAAAACATTTTCCACATTCCTTACACTTGAATTGTTTCTCTCCTGTGTGTATTCTCATGTGGTATTGAAGAGTACAATTCTGTTTAAAACATTTTCCACATTCTTTACACTTGAATGGTTTCTCTCCTGTGTGTCTTCTCATGTGGTATTTAAGACTACAATTCTGTATAAAACATTTTCCACATTCCTTACACTTAAACGGTTTCTCTCCTGTGTGTGTTCTCATGTGATATTGAAGACAATATTTCTGTATAAAACATTTTCCACATTCCTTACACTTGAATGGTTTCTCTCCTGTATGTAATATCATGTGACGTTGAAGACAATAATTCTGTATAAAACATTTTCCACATTGCTTACACTTAAATGGTCTCTCTCCTGTGTGTAATATCATGTGACGTTGAAGACTACAATTATGTGTAAAACATTTTCCACATTGCCTACACTTGAATGGTTTCTCTCCTGTGTGTGTTCTCATGTGGTCTTGAAGATAACGACTCTGTATAAAACGTTTTCCACATTCCTTACAATTGAATGATCCTTGATTGCTCTTAATTGTGTTTGAAACTATGCCAGTATCATATTTAGGCAAATAATCAATTTTCTCATTACTGACATCATGTTTACAAAAAATGTTCTTCACTATTAAACCATAATTTGAGCAATGTTCATGATTTATACTTGGATTACAAGCGATATCATTTTCCAAATTAGCATTTCCTGAAACTAAATCGTCTGCATAAGATTGAATCACAATGGGATTGTCACTGATTGAAGAACAGATAGAGATTGGTGACTCTCTCTTGATTTCAACTTTGACCTCACCTAAATGACAGGAACTAGAGACAGGTTGTTCAGAATTTGAATGATACAACGTATCTCTGTTGACATTTTCATCTCCACCATCTTTAAAGTAAAAGGACTCTTCCTTTGCTCCACTCTGTTCAATTTTGATCTCATTTAAAAGACAGGAACTAGAGGCGGGTTGTTCAAAATTTGAATGATACAATGAATCTCTGTAGATATGTTCCTCTCCAGCCTCTTCAAAGAATAAGGGCTCCTTCTTTATCCCATTCCCTTCAGCTTTGTCTTCATCTAAAAGACAAGATGTGGAGACAATTTGTTCAGAATTTGAATGATTCAATGCATCTCTGTAGACATGTTCCTCTTCAACTTCTGTAGACAGTGGAATCTGAGGAATGTCTTTTGATTCCATTTTACCAACACCATGTGTAGAATAAGAAAGCTTGAATGTTGACTGACTTCAATGGACAGTGTATGCTGTGAAAAAGGAAAAAAAAAGATAAAATATTCATTAATTTGTAAATCAAGTATTATGAGAATATATATACTAACATCTAAACTACTGACAAGGAATAATGAAATATGTGGCATGGCCTTGCATACTAAAAAGGTCCTCCACATCCTCGTTGACAACTATCACTTTAGAATGAGATAATTCAAAACTGAACGCTCTCACTCCGTATTGATAATGCAGATGAAAAATTCTGACTGATGTCGTTCTGAAACATTGTGCCAAATAATCAAGCCAACCTTTAGACAATTTTCTCGACAATCAAAAGTGATGATGGTGATCATCACTCACCAGATGGGCATTTGTAGATGTGGCTACTGACATAAGCTTATCTATTGATATTCCAATGGGGTACGCCTGCCAGTTGCTTGCCAGTCCAGAAAGGTAAACCCCCGTCCCTAGCCATTGAAGAGTCATAGCGGTGCTTACCCAAACTAATACCAAAGAGGAATCAAAGGGCTGAAAAGGCAAAATTTGGGACCTGAAAGAGGAATCAACTTACTTTTATCCACATGGTCATTGCATCTCCATTTTTTTCGTACATTTGTATCCTTCAAAACTTCACATTGAAAGACATTATATCTAGATCTAAGTACACTTAGTATTAACCCTAGAAAACCTATGGTAGTAATATTATCGTTACCATTAGCCCGGGAAGTGCGCTCGTGGTGAAATAATTGTCAAGGTTGTTGGCCCGGTGAGTGCACAGGGGATTATTTAACCGCATGAGATCTTGCATTCTTTAAATGAATATTTCCACTCTATAATCATGGCTCAAAGATTCTTCTTAGAGTAATTATGTACAGAATGAGGAACAAGATCATGCCTGAAATCCCTGAAACTCAATTCGGATATAAGACAGACAAGGGTACAAGAAATGCCATCTTTGCTCTCAGGATGCTTATGGAAAGGGCAGTAGAAGTACAGAAAGACCTATATCTGTGCTTCAGACTATTCCAAGGCATTTGATAAAGTTAGACGTTCTGATCTGTTTAGCATTCTACAAAGACTGAGTATTGACTGCAAGGATCTAAGAGTCCTCAGAAACCTTTATTGGGAACAAGAAGCCGCAATGCGGGTGGACGGATAATGCAGTGAGTATAGACCGATCCAAAGAGGAGTCAGACAAGGATGTGTTTTGTCGCCAGACCTTTTTAACATATAC
>JASKDV010213015.1:3697-19360 GCA_032466395.1 Aegires albopunctatus | reverse complement strand
CTCTCTCTCTCTCTCTCTATATCTATCTCTCTCTCTCTCTCTCTCTCTCTCTCTCTCTCTCTCTCTCTCTCTCTCTCATACACACACAGTTTAACCTATCTATTCTCGGTCTTTTTTTGGATTAAATAACAGTTTATATAAAACCATTTGTATTTTGATAATAATACGTTTAGTCTTGCACGATTCACTTTCTGACTAATTAATTTCGTGTAACTGAATGTCTCTTTTTTTACATTTAAGTTAAGGTTTACCAATCCATCTAATTTTTAAATAAGAAATACAGGTTATATTCAAAAATATCCTTCTATGAATTGACCCAAACGAAAAATTTAAATCATAATCATTTTTTTCTTTCAAATCTTAAGAAAAAATATAGCTTCATTGTTCTGACAGATCTATTAAAATCTTTTAATAAGCTTCAATTTAGATTCTGGGGACGTGGCGAGCCAAAAAGGAACATTCATGAGGATTCAGTGGTCATTAATAAGGGTAGACACGGATGGTGGGAAGTGTCCTATGGGCCATGGAGATATCCATATGTCTGTGAACAAAAAGCCATTTCCAGTTTGGGTAAGATTGAACTTAAGTAAATTATTCACTGTCCAATCAATATTGACAATATTGCATACATTGCTATGAAAATTCCATTATAATTTAATGTAAATACTGGGAGACTGTAGGCGGGACTTAAGAGTTTTTTGTTCTGTTTTTAAAATCTGATCAAGTCTGTTTTCCCACTCTTCCTTACTGATTCTATTACACCTTATCAACCTTTTCTACTGCTGCTTTCGATAATTAAAACTATGAATCATTTATCGTTTTGTACCAATTCTTTTATAATAGAGTTACAATTACTACTGCAAGCATTGTTGTTTTCATGGCTTTTTAATTACAATTGTTCATACCATTTCAAGACTTTTAAAACAAATATGGCTACTAATATCTAGCTTCCAGTGAACTCAAGTGCAAGCCTGGATTTGAAAAGAGAGTTGGCAAATGTTTGCAGATTCATGGTTATGCTCAAAAGTAGGTGAAACAATGGCTTTTGATGTAATATATTTTGATAGAACATTGGCCACTTAAAAGATAATTGTGCTCAATAATTTATCATAAGATGTCATTGTTCTGTTTGAAGGCATCAATTAACGAAGTTATATAAACATTTATAATAGTATGCATGTGAAATTTTCTGAGATCATGCATTTGTTGATGTATTAATGCTTAGCAAGTGTTATGTACTTTAAAGCAATTTTATGGTAAAACTAACGATCACAATTTTTAATATGAAAATATGCTCAAACATATTTAAAATGCAACATTTGATTTTTAATTCTTGATATATTTCGATTTTTGTTTTAGAAAAGCAATAAAGATTTAACAACAAAAATGTGAAAAAGTTAGACAAAATTAACAAGGGGCTTTCTTGTGATTACATCTCAATGGCATATCAAACTGGAAAAAAAATTCAAGAAATGTCTTTAGTAGATTAGTAGTGGGTCTTTCCACCATGGGCATTCGTTATTCACTACAGTTTATCTATCTCCTCTTAGATGTCATAAGCTTCTGAAAAAAAACAACCTTGGTATTGCAGCCCATTCTTGCTGCAGTTGACAATGTATTCCTTCTGTAAATGTGATGCACAAGTTCATCCCAGGCATGCTCAATGGGGCTTATGTCGAGCGAAAATGCTGGCCAGCCATAACATTTTTGCCTTGTTTTTGCAAGAAAAAAGTTTGAATCTAGCAACTGTACCTGGGTGATCAATTGGTGTTGTATAAATTTTATAATTATTATTATGCTGTCTTGCACATGCTTAGCAGTTTCTGTCCTGCTAACGCTAACCTCCACATGGGTTCGATGGTTGAAAAGGCTGTTGGTACATAATCGCCAATAGACAGTCATGGCAGATTTGTTGGTAAATGTCGGCCTGTAGATGTAGATGTTGTAGACACTGATTTTGAAGGTGAGTCAGGAAAATGTATCATTCCTGTGTGTTAATGGTGACATGTGGTTTTCCACTTTCAGTCAAACTTTTAGTCCAACTTCTATATTACCAAAAGCCCTGATCAGGGCAAATCATTTCGCTCATCAACATTAGGTCTCATCATCTTTGCAGAACTGTGGGGTTGACTGAAGAAACTGCCAATCCATTTTTCCTTAAATGGAGCAAAACTCATTTTGTAAAGGAATTTGTTCAACAATGCCATTTTTACGAACACTGTTTATCTGAAGAGTTTGCTAAATTGTATTTTTTTAAAAACAACAACAAAAAACCCTCCCATTAGGTTCTGTTCATAATTTAGTCAAGCTCCTGTACATAATTGGTTGCGAACAAAAGTAATTGGTTGCGAACAAAAGTTATTGGTTGCAAACAAAAGAATATGAATATTGTTACATGTATTAAAGTTTTCTAAATGTTGCATTTTTAATGTGCTAAAGTACCAGGTACATGTATTTGAGATTCTTGACGTTTACGTAGCGCCATGGATTTATCAGTTTAAGTCTAACTATTTTAATATTTATGTAATTAAAGATAATTTGTAAATTATTTCTATGTAACAGGACTTTTTATGAAGCAGCAGAGACATGCAGAGATGCAGGAGCTCGAGTTTTTGTGTCTCCTAATTTGGCTGGATTTTATAATAGATTTAAAGAAGACAGCAAACTTCGAGGTTTGTGACCAACAGTATAAACTTTACTCTTTTTGTTTGATTAAAATTTGCTGGTCATTTCATTTATTCCACTTTCTTGGTGTTTTGAGTGGAAAAACCCTTTAAGCCATCATTCAAATATTTAAATAATTGATGAGAAATATTATCATTAAATTATTAATTAATGTATTTACAACCAAAATAAATTTTACTTCCAGTTTAATGGACTGAAATTTTTATAGTAGCATACTGTGCTTTCAAAATTATCTAATTTAGATTTAAGTTTGAATTTCTGTTTATTTAGGTAGACGAATTTTCATTGGTGGAGCTCCTGAACTTGCAGTAAAAGAATGGACACAAATAAAAACAGAATATATAAGAATCTTTTTATTGAATATGATGAAAAGGTTTAGATGCCATAGATCCAGAAGAGAACAAACTTTTAGGTAAGTGTAAAAACATAGTCTAATAGTTTATAATCTCAGTCTCATGGTCTTCCAGCAGATAAAGTTCTTATTTAAGTTGGAAAAAAAAATGTAGGTAAATTAAGGGGAAAAACATTTAAATAGAAATAATGATATTGATAAATGAAATAATGAAGCAACTTTGTATTTGCTTCTAATCTTTATTTCTCATTGCCTGATCAGAGAGATACAGCATCTTCAATTCATGATAATCAAATAAAAATCTAGATTACCTACTCAATCTCAATTAAGAAATGATCATCTAAACATGTTTTCTTTTTTATATTTGCAGGCGATTCTCTGGAAAACCAACTGTGAGGGACTTGAATTATGCCTCACCATTAATCAATCATTGTCTTGTTTATGATTTGAAAAATGAAAAATCACCAACAATTCTACCATGCACTGAGAGAATTGGCTTTGTTTGTGAGCAAAGTAAGAAGAACAAAATACTGACTCTAACATCATTACATTTTGAACTTAAGAAGTTAATCAAGGTTGATTTGTTCTATCCTTAATTTCTATAAAATTGCAAGACTTATGCATATTGTTGCTGCCATTCTCTAAATATAAAAATCTAAATATTTTCAAGTTCACCTTTTGTAATATTGTAAACTTTTAAATTGAAAGATGCCCACCTCCTTTTTGGCTGGTAAACTTTGACCAATGAAAATGCATTACTTTGTGGTGTGATCTAGATGGATTACAAATTACATTTTTGCTGCTTTTATAAAAGTTAGTTAGGCTATTGGAATTAAAAGTTTAGAGAACAACACCGATGATATTTAAAGCTATATATCAACATTTGCTTTCAAGTCTTTTTTATGAAAAATGATAAATATCAATGGAAAAAGTGCTGAGCATGATTAAAAATTAATGTCTTTAAAGGAAGAATTTGAGCTACTGGATTACTTACTTTAATCCTCATTGAATAAAAAGTTGGTTTGTCACATTCAACATACTCATAGATTACTTTATAATGACTCAACCCTTGCTTCAACCCTGTACCCTAATATTGATTGAAGCTAGGCCTTTTCAATATGTCTGCCCAAATGTTTATCATGTCCACAATGTCATGTTAATCGGCATAAAAATTGCTTTTTTATACATAAGTTCATTAAGTCAATTTATTGTTTGATAGATTCTTTGACTGTTTATCCCAATCAGATCCAGATAATGGAGACAATGTTAAGTGGAGCGGATGGTATGGACATAAAACTGAAGCTGCTGATAAAGTACTTGTATCTCTTTATGATATATTACTGAAAAATAAAGGATCAATGGTAAGCCATCTATTTGTTAACAATTATTACAAATTGATATTTCTCAAAATGAGAAAACACCATTGATAAGCTGAAAGTATTGTTTTTCACGGAATTCAACTCAAATTTCTTGCTTCTACGCATATCTTGATGCAATGTAAATTCATTGGCAATGTCTTCAGTAAAAATAAAAATAAACATTCTTATGGTCTAAATAACTTTTTTCCTCTCATTATTAATTTTTCCAAAAGCTTTCAAATGAAGCTGTTTTCTCCTCAAAATGTTTTGTTTCAGACAGCAAATGATTTATGCCGAAAACCAATTTCTATGGAGTGTAGAGATGCTAGTACAAAGTTTGAATATCATCAAGGCAAAACAAATGGTTTGATTCTAAGGAAACCATGTACTGACAACAGATTTGAATGTTTTGATGAAGATCAAATAAGTGGTAAAAAGTGTCCTGAAATTGAAGTTCGCTTCAGATGCTTCATTGATGGTTAGTAATGGGAAGATATTAATTATTTGAAGAATAAGTTGATTTAATAATGAATGATCTGAAATTTAGATTCTTCAGGAAATCTTTAACATGGTACTTTGTAATAGTTGCTTTTTCTGTGTTTTTTTTTGTGTGTTTTTTTTTTTATTGATTGATCAAAGATTTTTCAAAAGTAATTTTATCCTTTTTGATTATATCCTTTTGAATGAGCTTTTTATAACTATGAATTTCATTGTTATTATAGTTGTAACAAATAGATATTTAGAGCTTAAATTCAACTGATTTTTAGAACCAGAACACATTGCATATCTATGTTTTGTGTAAATGTATCATTCTTGTTATTTGTTAAAAAATAATGTTGTTTACTTTGATCTCAAAGTTGAATTATAGTTGTTAAAATGTTTTTCCTAGAAATCAACATTATTTTTTCAGAAATTGATACATGTGATGTCCAAGAAATTAACAAGGCTTGCATAGGAAGAAGCATGGTGTGTGTGGATAATTTCAATAATGCCAAGTGTATGAAGAAGATTAAAAAGACAGGAAATGAAATGATAAATCGTGCTAAATGCTATCTGAATTCACAAAAACTCGGTGAGATCTTAATCTAAACAATGTATGTTACCAATGCATAGGCCTACAATTGAAATATAAAAAAATTAAGAAGAATGATATTATGAAAAATATGAATGAAAAAAATCAGGATGTACACTGAGCATTAAAAGGGTGAACTGACACTGTTTCAATTTTAATGTACCAGGTGTCCAGAAAAAAAGTTTGTCCAATTGAACTGTAATAAAACGGTTATAAACAAAGATTTCAACACCAAACTTTGTGGAAATGTGATACGTTAATCGCATTTATTGTATGAAAATTATATTAAAATGCAACAAGCACAACTGAAGTTATGAGATATGTTTGGGATGCTTTCAGGAGTGATAGAAGAAATCACTGAGCCAACGGAATGGGTCTCACCAATGGTACTGGTCATGAAACACAATGGTGAAGTAAGAATATGCGTAGATCTGAGGAAGCTGTACAAAGCAATCAAAAGAGAAAGATTCATTATTCCAACTGTTGATGACATTATCCATGAACTGCGAGTTCCCTATTCAGTGACCAACAAGATATGTCCTAGATTTATTGATATTTAGTTTGTCCATCATCTGAATAAATTAATCCCACAACATTGTGTCAGAAGTGGGATATCCAACACATGAAGGAAGGTACAGATAGATCTAAGTATATGAAGGAAAGTACAGATAGATCTAAGTATTGTGTGATCTAACAAATATACAGCTTTGGCTGGATCTATTGTCTGGTTATAGCTTCAAGTTCAAGAGATATCCACAACACATGGTAAGTCCAAGATGAGGACAAAGCAGTAAAACAATTACTGGACAAAGTCCAAAATAATTGTAGCCCTAAAACAAATGTAACATTAGATCTATTTAAATTCAATACGAGGTATCAAGGAATCTAAGAAACAATTAATGAATATGTTACTGTCTTAAGGAAATAACAGTAATTGTAAACATGTAGTAAATTATAGTATAACCCCAAGAGAGAAAGACAATTTTCATACAAAGGAAGAAACGAAAAAAAATCTAGTGAAGCAAGAAAGAATTGAACCTTTCATTCACTGCACAGCACCGAATTGCCTTGCCAAGCAGTGAGAGTGTTCCCAACCAATTTGACCACCAAGCTCCTTAAAAAAGAAGTCGATTTCACTTTAGTCTTTGAAACACTCCAATGACCTTGATTAGCTGTAACCTTGCGATGGAAAATCTACATCGTTTCACTAGATCTAAATATAGACACATGTTTACAATCCTTTTTAAAAGCACGGGACAACGAAGACAAACACGCTGAACGTAATTTACACAACATAGACTTATAGCCTCGAAGTCAACTGTGATAGTTGATAACAGGAATAAAGGGTATGAGGCAATGGGGTTTATATAAATAACTGTTATTTATATAAAGCCCATTGCCTCATACCCTTTATTTCTGTCTTAAGGAAAATGTCACAGAAACGCAATTTTGGGCAACTAACAGACAAGTTGATTAAGGACAGAATTGTAGTTGGAGTTTCATCAGAAATAAACAAAGAAAGCCTGCTGACGGAGGCTGAACTCACACCTGAGAGATCTAGCCATCTGTAGAGCTGATGAAGAGTCTAAGAAAGGATTAAAACTGTTGGGATCAGAGAAGATTGATGCCATAAAGACTTACAGTTATCACCGCCAGAAAATGCAAAATCAGTCATATCCACCTGAAAGTGGTGCACGACCAAAAACAAGAAAGATACAAATGCAAAAAGTGCAGAAAAGTCAATGCAATTCATCAAACTACAATAAATGAGGATTGGCGGGGAAAATGGCATGAATGAAGTGAAGTAAGAATATGCGTAGATCTAAGGAAGCTGAACAAAGCAGTCAAAAGAAAAAGATTCATTATTCCCATTGTTGATGACATTATCCACGAACTGCGAGGTTCCTTAGACAGTAACCAACAAGATATGTCTTAGATGTATTCATCTTTAATTTGTCCATCGTCTGAATGTTGAATAAATGAATCCCACAACACTTTCCATTTTGAGCAAGGCACTTTTGACACGTTCAGTGAAATTGACAATCACCCATTGACACTGCTCAGGGAGAATCTCTCTCACACTTGGCTCACTCACGTCGTGGATACTTTTAAATGTTCTTCCACACACCCTGTCCTTCAAGAAGCCCCAAAGGTGAATGTCCACTGGGCTCAAGACTGGACTATTTGACCCACAACAGTTGTGCTCCATCCCACAACTGACATGTAGTTTTAGGTGATTTTGTTTGATAATAGATTTTTACGACAAAGGCACGCTGTAATTGTGAATTGTCCTGCCATCTTTTCACTGACTAATAGCAATAGAACTCTAAATAATTAAATCAACTTAATGATCCAGCTTCCATTCAATTCTGGTGCAAATAGGTTTATAAATTGTTATAAATAACAAAGTTACGGATGTTCCTTTGAACGAACGGTTTTTCTAGTCAACTGGTATTATTTTTGTGTAATTTTTATTCATAACTTTAAAATTGTATCTGAAAAATTGCTCAAGAATTATATTTATTTCCTTATTTTTTTAAATGTATAATATCTTATTAGATTTGCATGTGTGCCGAGCCTCCGGAGATCCTCACTACTATACCTTTGATGGACACAGATACGATTTCATGGGCGAATGTAGCTACAACTTTATAAGTACCATTGAATCCTACCAAGCAACTGAGACTTTCCCTGCCTTTACGTAAGACAATTTAACTTGAAAATAATTATCAAAGTATGATATTTGAGCTTATTATACTACTACATGATGTAAGAAAGAAGTTTTCTATGATTTAACCCAATAATCATCTCCTATTTTTTTATTGATATACTGCATATTGTGAATGTGACATTTTATTTGTATCAATCATATTATATACAATTATTTTCTTATTTATTTGTCCTCCAGCATTGAAGTTAAGAATTATAAGAAGACAGAAGGGAGCAGAGTGTCTTGGACAAAAAGTTTCCAGTTTTCCATTGGGTCAAAAACCTACACTTTTGATCAAGGAAAATTCTTTGTAAACTCTGTAGGTCAAATTGGATATTATTTGTGGAGTCAAATTTATTTTATACAATAAAACCTGATACTGCAATGCCATTTTTCAATCTCATTTCAATAAACAAATAGCAAAACTAAAACATTTCCCTTCAATAAATTTGCTTAAGCTAAAATTGTCTCAAAGCTATTATCAAGTCACATTAGGTAATTGTAACGTAATAAAAAAAATGTGAGTCATTGATTGCTATGTTTAATTTTGATCAAAAAGAAAGAAGACCATTTATCTAAACTAAACCACTTTGAGAGCACATAATAAAGGAATTGACGTTTGAGGTATTTTTTTAAAATATCATAAATCTTTATCTGTCAAAATGGTTTGTTTTTGTGTTTTTTTGGGGGGGTATTTATTTATATTTATATATTTTTATTTATTTATTTTTTATTCATTTAGAATTAGAAATCTCTGATCTCATTGCAATAGTTTAAAAAAATGCTTTTTAGGTCCATTTATAACTTATATCCATTGTTTGTGTTTTCTATAGGGTATAAAAATTGAAGTATCTTCAGTAGGTTCTTTCTCTGATGACCTCATAACAATAAAAGCCAGACCAAATGGAGATAATGTCAGATTGATTATCAAGACATCCTTCTGCATGCGTATTGTATGGAACAACGTGCATGCCCTTCGAGTAAGGACAAAAAGAAAACAAATTCATAAAATGTCTCTGGAATTATATGTATATTCAAAATGACTGGGGTTTTTTTTTCATCAATAGTTAAATAGTGTATATCCTTTCAGATTGTCAACAAATTTATCTATATTTGGCTTCTATTTCCATAATTTTATGATGCTTATGAAAAGATATGTCAATTTTCAATGTATTTTGTATCCTTTTCATATTTCACAACCCATTTTATTGTTTTGATATTTATTAATCATAATTATATTATTTATTCTTTTCAGGTATTTGTTCCAACTCATTATCAAAACCACTTAACTGGTCTATGTGGCAACTTTGATGGGAAGAAAGAAAACGATTTATTCTCAATTGATGCAGGAAGGAGAATGACAAGTGACGAAATTAGCAAAACATTTTTAGTGAAAGGAATAGATAATGATAGGTAATATGTCATTACTATTACCTATGCTTGATTCTCTTTTGAACATCCATTGAGATAAATGTAATGCTTAAAGCACAAAGTCACAATACATATTTAGCATTTCTTTTGTGTTGGATTATAAAGGTGGATAAGTGAGTGAATCATCAATATAATATTCTCAAATAAAGTCTTATAAAAAATAGATCACAAACATTATAATATCTGAATTTGAAATAATAATTCAATGTATAGTTATAAGCAGCACAGAAACAGTCAAAATCTTTAAGTTTGCACACTCTATGATAACAGGGAAAAGATTAGATATTATGCTGTAATAGCAATGCTATTTATAGCATTTATTAGTAATGCAGAAGCATGCTTTTATATAATTTCATCATGAAAATACATTTTTCAGTTATACTTGAACCCTGCCTTAACCTAATGATTTCCCAATGATTCATCTTTTTTTCTTTCCATAATATTCTTTCCATCTGTAATATAGTTGTAAACTCCATGTCGATGGACCAAAACCCTGCACCCATGATGATATTGAAAAATACAAGGCAGCTGCTTATTGTGGTGTCCTCAATGCAAATATAAATTCTCCTTTAGTAAATGCAGTTGTAAGTAATACATGTATATCGTATTTGTAGTGTCCATTATCTGTCTAATAAATCATTTATGATACAGGTTTTCCAGAATTAGACAACTATTATAATCTGAAAGCATTTTTCGCCATAAATTCAATTATTATGTTGATCACGTATTACAGAGCAATCAAATAGATTTAAGTAGCCAAAGTTTTAATTGACCAGAAACAGAAATATAAGATTATTTGTAAATTGATATATATTTTTTCAATGTGATCTGTTTCTTCTAAGCAGAACATATAACGCTTTTATGGGTTTTTGAGATATGTATGTCATAAGAAAGCCCAGAATCTTCACATTAATATGCTACCAAATATATGAAGATTTTATTTTTCATTAAAAAGATATGATGAGTATAATAGGGATAGGTCAGAAAACTAAGTTTTGAGAAAATGACCATCAAAGATGGAGAACTGTTTTCACAAGTTTCGAGAATGGATGGACAAACACTGTGTAACCGTTAATTCTATTTCCCTATTTGTATCAAATCGTGTATGACAATATCTAACTCTTGATAGAAAATCAACGCCAAATCTTTACATCAGCCAATATCTCATATTTCATTTAAGCAAGATAAAGCACTTTGCTTCATTACAGATTTCTTTGATTTAGCTTTCATTTAATTTAGCTCCTTTCCCTGGCTCAACCCCTCTGTGCTTTGCAGTACTACTGACATGAAATCAAAATTTAATTCAACACATGTCCATCCATGTATCATATAATAGGTTTACAATAGCACAGTTAGGTGACACCCCTTTTGAAAGGTCACACTCTAATTCTTCAGTCTTATCTCATGTCCACTCATGCATGTCAATCTTTTGACTTGATGGTCTTTGAATAGAGCATGTGATTAGTTCATAAGAAAAGCGGAAGGTCTTATCTTTCTATTGATACCCATGTGATTAGTTGATAAGAAAAGGGGAAGGTCTTACCTTTCTATTGATACCCATGTGATTAGTTGATAAGAAAAGGGGAAGGTCTTACCTTTCTATTGATATCCATGTGATTAGTTGATAAGAAAAGGGGAAGGTCTTACCTTTCTATTGATACCCATGTGATCCAGCTTGGTGATTTGCTTGGTAACTGACTTACTTCTCAAATTTAATCTAAAGTTTAAAATGTCAATTTTTGCAATGCATCCCAAATTTAATCTAAAGTTTAAAATGTTGATTCTTGTAATTCTGTTCTGGATAAAACAGGGGACCAAAAATACTTCTCATTTTATTATTTAATATGTTTGTTTTAACCATAGCATGCAGTTTTTATGAAAGATAAAGATTTGTTTGTTTAGAAATGACCTTAATCCAAAATTGTTCGAATCAATATTTTTAACTGCTCATACTCAAAACAGCCTGAGTGACATATGTTCCGCTTCAGAGTAGCAGGTCGCAAATTGTAAAATCAAAAACAAGAAAGATCTTTACTTTTAAACAAAGTTTCAGAATGATTGGGAATTTGAGGTTATCTGATGGAATTTATTATTTTAAGACATGAATAAACATATCATTTGCTTTCATTCATAAAAGATGCTCTAAAGCAAAAGCATTTTTCAAGCAAGTATCCTTTGCAAGCAGCATTCTATTCATCAGATTTTTGTCAATTCTTTGCAATCTCAATATTCTCAAATTATATATTCTATGAAATGGCCTTTATAGATAGAAAAAAGATTATGTAAGATATAATCCTTCAGATTAACTATAGAAAGATATTGCAGTGATTTATATCAAGATGTTTAGATAGCTATTCATCTCTTATGGTACTCTTCAAGAGATTAAGCCTAGAAATGTTTTGATGAGTAATATAGTTTGACATGACTTACAATTTGACAAAGGGCAATGTCACATTAAAGTGTTGCGTGAATAAATATCTTTAGATTTATATGATAAATAGGAAATAGATCTACGCGCATTTGGGACAATTTCTTCCGTTTTAGTTCTAGTTGGTATCAACGGTCCTTGAATCATGAATAAACCATATTGTTCTACCTTTATGAAATATAATCCTAATCTCATGTGTTGAATATCTTGCTGTCAATATTTATTATGTTATACCTCCTGAGATAGTATACATCCTGGTATACACACTTAACACAAAGTACACAGTCTGCAATGCTTTATCGGCTCTCTTTATTCTAAATGTTTTTCTTGCCATTGTCTTCTATTCTATACCAGCTTGGGGATCTTATCCCATTTGTTAATTGAATGGAGTTGGAGTGGAGGATGAATAATATTACTAGATCTCTTTTCAGCAATACTAGGAGTGTTATTTTAAATAGTCCTGTGAATTTTTATCTGTCTGTATCTGTATAGTTACTGAGCAGGATTCCTTTGTGAAATATTAGTGCTAGGGTTTGAGGGTATGCACCTAATCCCTTAAATTTCTGCCCTCCCCTCCTCTGGTTTTAAAGATTTCAACACTTTTAGCTTTGATACATCTTTCTGGCAGTTTATTCCAACCAATGATTATTTTGGGGAAAAATGAATTTTTATAAGTTTCTGTATTGTATCTAATTTGATTGAGTTCCTTTGAGATGTTTATCGCTACATTGAATATGATAGACTCACATTGCTTTATTGGCAGAAATTTCTTTGTCAATTTAGCATGTAGACAATAAAGGATGTTCTCGAAATTTAGATTTAATAAATTGATCCTGTAAAAATGAAAGCCCATGATTTATATAGGGCTTATCCTTTCCTTAACTCGGTTGCCCCCACTCCTAACATGATGCACACAAAAGTATGTTCAGTCATTTTAAATAGCACCTATTTTTTTCTAGAACTAATAGTATGAGCTTATTACTGAATCATGATTTTTTGCTCTACAAAATTATTTCATTGATCTTTGTTTGACTAAAATTATGTTAATATTACCGACTTGTTGCCCTTTAAAACAGCTACCTTTTTTTTAAAACAATATCCTGTATATTTCAGCTATCAGAACAAAGAATCTAATTTTTTTCCAATATCACAATTAAAAAGTATGTGGACAAAAACATCATCAAAAGGGAATAATATTGGGAGTCTTTTACATATTTACAGACAAACTTTTTTGTTGATTTTTTTTTTTTTTTTTCTATTTTTTTTTTAGCTGTGGCTTCATTAATGTTTTATTTGATTTAGTTTTTAATCTAGATTGTCAAAATGATAAAAGGCAACAACCTACAAAATTCAGATGTTAAATGAATATCTATTTTTTTCCATTATAGCATTTCTCAACGATGTATTCAGGAAGTTTTGTTTCATTCAGCCAAGAAGCTTTTTTTTTTTAAATTTGATTTTAAATTTAATTGATGCATATGACATTGAACTAAATTGATAATCATGGATGAAGAAAATGAGATTCGTAAATTTTGATTTGATGAGGAAACATTTCTTTTTCATATTGAAGCGTGAGGGTTCAAATGATACCTCCAGAGAATCAAATCTTGATGAGGTGGAGAATGAGCTACAAAATTGTGTATCTGACCTTTGTTGGGACAGAAAAACCGATCGATGCAAAGACCTTGAAGATTTTATTGGAGATATTAACAGCAGGTTACTGCTACATGAGACAAATAGTGAAATTGATCATGATTGGCGTACTTTTGCTAAATGCAGTAAGTAATTCAATTGTTGGTTGGTTGATTGTTGTTTTGTTTTTTGTTTTTAGTTTTGTTTTGGGTTTTTTTGTTTATGTTGATCAATGGTAAAAATTATCAAATTGTTGTCTTGAATGTAGAGAATGATAATAGTTAACATTGACAGCGGAAGTCTAATTTCTAGAAATAGATTTATGTAGCTTTGACCTGTTGTTATTTCATAGGGCTTTGACTGTGGAACTCAAAGAACATGTTATTTTACCTTGGAAAAAATTTGAAGTTGACTGAAGGTTCTTTTATTCTCAAATCCCTTGAGTTTAAATAAATGAATATATAAATGCAATTAAGCAGCATATATCCACTAAGTCATGCTCTACATGATTTATCATAGGTTTCAAATCAGAATCCTTCTCAACCCCATTGAGGGGCATATCGAGGTGAGTAATAATGAGAGTAAGGAAAGCAAATGTAATGAGCTTTTCCCATGGACTCAATGTAATTCAGTGAACTTAGAATCATTCAATCCCCAACCTAGTTGTCTACGTTTGAACCATGATGTCGTAAGTTATTGATTAATTTACCCATATTTTCAAATCATTGAGAGACAGAATGATAACAGACCATTACAACTTTTTAAATCCTAATGTTTTTCAGGGTGGACTTTCAACAAATATTCTAAATAGAATTATTTTTTTTAATCTTGTTTTCACATTATTGGGTCTGTAAGCCCTAGAAGACCCATTTGTTTTCCTCTTTTACGTCTGGGTCCTATAACAGATCTTTTAAGCAAGGAAGTTACAAAACTCCTTGCATTATCTCACTGCTAGCTTTTGGCTGATTTTAAATCAGGCAAATGCCCCCTAGAAATCAGATTGGTGTGGTCTTGGGTGTGTGTGAAAGTGGAGGCTACATATAAGTAGGCATTAGGTTGATTTGGCTTATAGATTTATCTCTCATTGCAATATATTCTTTGATCTCACAGACCACATGATATACTTATAGGATGGAATTCTTTAAACATTATCAGCCTGAAATGTCAGGAATCCCACAGAACCAATGAAATTGTCTAGAAAATATCATTGATGAATTAGGCTTAGGTACTATGTCCTGTGAAAGATTTTTTAAGTGGCCTAACTGATGGTTACATTTTATCATTTTTCCAAAGATATAACCCTCTGCACAAAGGAAAATATGGTTTACTCTGAAAGTCTAATGCCAAATTGTCAGGGCACTTGCAAGGAGCCAGACAAAGCATCAAACTGTGTAGATCAGAGACTGTCATCAGGTTGCATGTGTAAACCAGGTTTCTATCGTGATGGCAAGCTCAACTGTGTTTCACTAGAAGAGTGTGACAAATCTTGTTCTTTGTTTGTGGAAGACACTGGTGAAACAGTTCAATTGAATGTAAGTATTGTAATTCTCTTTACTTTCTCCTTGGCAGTAAAATAATTCTATTACTGAGGATTTATTTCATTTTCAATTATTGACTTAAAACTGTCCGCTTGCATAGTCATCCGACTTTACAACCCAGCAGCTCTATTTATTTTTATGCAAAAAACTCCCCATTTCTGTCTGTCCATTGCCATTTCTCACTTGATCTTGAGGTCTTCAACGGATGATAGTTGCATGTTTTCGTTTGGCATTATTCTGAGATCATTGTTCAGTGTAACTGGCAATGTGGTGATTGTTCACCCTTTATATTTTGATTCCAGGTTGGTGAAATAGAGGCTTAAGATAAATAATTTGTATAGTATAAAAGATATAAGGGGTTATGTTTAGTCTTAAAAATTCCTTGTTGCTTTGTTTTGTTCAGAGGAGGATGGGGGGGGGGGGGGGGGGGGTTCATTAAAAATTTTTGCAAAAAAAA